>STGP01016250.1:0-11523 GCA_004918865.1 Caryocar brasiliense | reverse complement strand
AGACTTCCTTAATTTTTAATCATGACAAACTAGTTTTTGTTTTCTTGGGTAAAATATTTTATTTTTATTTGAAAAATTAAATTTGTATTTTGAAATTATCCTCTTATCCCTGCTCTTTGATTACCTAGCACCAAAGTCCACCGTTTTGGGCTCTAGTGGTTTTTCTCTTTGTGCACTTCCTGGCTCGACCAGCGACGATACTCTAAGCAAGCTCGAGCCTAGCCCATTCTTTCTCATCAACAGCCCAAAATCACGAGCCCAAAAACGTCTGCTCCTGTTTTCTAATTCGATTCCCCTCCCTCACATTCAATCTTCCCGCCTTCTCAAAATCAACGTACACTTACAAAGAACAAAGGATTAAATCGGAAAAATAAAAGTCCTAATTTCAATAACTTTACCATTTGTTTTAGTCTCCGAAGAAAGCCCTAATTTCACCCCTACTATTAGGGGGAATGTCGACGTGGCAAATATTCTCCGACGCCGGGAATGATTTCCGGTGGGAGGTTTCCGGTCGAATCATCCCCAAAAAGCCCGAATACGAACGGAACCCTAACCAATCGCACGACTCCAGCTCTCGCCTGTCGTCCATGGCCGATCTCCTGCTTCAAGGTACGCTCTAGTCCAGTACTCTCTCTTTCTCTCTCTATCGGTTCTTGTTCTATTTTGCTACGAATCTGTTGCCCATTGTTCCATACAGGCTGTTCGAAGCTTCTAGAGAACGGCGGCGATGGAGGCGCGGAGACGGAGAGCTCTCCGATGTTCCGTACCGGATTAGGGAAATCGGTGGTCCCGAAACAGTCTTCGATTGCGAAAGCGTTATCAGTTCTCGGAGATGATGACGTGGCAACTGATTCGGGTGCGCGTTTCTCTCTATTAGATATAAGTTATCGGTTCTCCTAGGCATTTTATTAGTTTAGGGTTGAGGTTTTTTTAAAAGTTTTAGGGTTTTGAGCAGGTGAAGTGCATGCCAGAGATAATCGTGCATCCGCTTTTTTAGATTCTGTTTTTCAAACTGGGTCTGGGAAATCGGTTAATGTATCTTCTGCTGGTCTAATGAGAGCGAAGGCTCTGTTAGGACTGGAAGATGATAATGGGTGTTCGAATCTTCGAGGCTTCCAACATCCAAGGAAAGCCAATGAGGAACATTGGAGCCAGAATATATCGCATTTGGATGTGAAGGGCGGTGTGGATTCTAGTGGAATTTCAAATGATGGCAGATCAGTTGCGTCGGTATTTTTGATGTCTGATGCTGGTTTGATGGGAAGTAAATTAGTGGATGAGGTTGATATAAAGCTGTCGGGAGCTGGAGTGAATAATTCTGCCTCCAAAGCACCACCAATCAAATTCCATACGGCAGGTGGAAGATCCTTATCTGTGTCCAGTGATGCATTGGACCGTGCAAGGAGCCTTCTTGGAGACCCAGACTTGGGTACTTTCTTAATTGAAGGGGATCTTATTGAGCATGCTCATTCAGTTTCTGAGAAGAGTAGATGTAGTGATGATTTGTTAGACAGGGGAAAAGAGTTTTACTCTTCTTTTACCCCTCACGGGGCTTTGAAGAGTAAACATGTCCCCAAAACTTTTATTTCCCCTCTTAGATCATCTTTAACTCTGGCTCAATCATCATTTGATTCTGGAAATGTTATTCGAGGCAGTAACTTGATCAAGAAGTTCGATGCCATTGATGACAGCAGTAATGTATTTCCAATGCATAAGCCCTTATGCAATGGCCCTTGTGTACCTGATACAGCAGCAAATGGTACATTTTCAAATTGCATTGACTCGAGGATCAATCTACTTGCAAGGTCAGCATGTGGGCCATTAGTTGACATCTCAAATACAATTAGCTCAGTGTGTACAAATGATAGACAAACTATTAGTGAAAAGAGGAAGCTCGGAAGGGGAAGTTCTATTTCTCCATTCAAGAGGCCCCGCAATTCCAAATTCACCACCCCTTTGAATAAGAATGTCTCATTTGCTCCTAGTGGTAAATTTACTGAGGCTGTTGCACTGTTCATTATCTTTTGTCAGTTGATTAAAATTTTTGTTCCTCACTGAAGCTTTGTGTTCCCTCAGGTTTATCTAGTTTGTCATCTGAAAATTCTGGCTCCAGACAAACAGTTTCCTCTAGATACCCTTTTCAGGTGCCAAGAGTGTATATTAAGGAATATTTTGGGCTGCCTTTGTCAAACAAGAGCATGGTATATAAATTTTCAGTACTGTGTTTTACACACTAGAGGTTTATATTGCTCTCTTCCACTGACATCTTTTTATGTGTAGTTGAAGCTGTTTACGAAACAAGAAAGGGGAATTAAACCAGATAAAGTGGACACCTACGTGTTTTATGATGAATCTGGCCATAATTGCATTGGAGTAGAAGCTTTCCACCAAATGTTGGCTCAATCCGGTGCTTCATTACAATATATTTCAAAAGAGTAAATTTACTGCCACCAGTTTCTTCTCTTATATATTTCCATGGGAACTTGATTTATGAGGATCTAGTTGCTTTATAGCCTGTACATGTGCCATATGAATTTGATGGCAGTTCTTTTATTTTTTGATACTTTCAACTGTGATGATGTTGATGTTGGATTTGGAAAAGATACGAGTGGCACCAAATGACAGGTTTAGGGTTGTTTGTGCCATTAAGTTACCATTTGTGATTTGCATGTCGATCTTTTGTATTAAAGCTAAGATTGGTTGCATGCTGCTATCTTAAACTTCTGCTTTGTGCTTGGTTGTGGTTATAATAATTTTTTGCAGTTGCTCTTATTTGTACATAATAACTGTCTCTTTATTCATTGTTCAACATTCCATTGAACCATTTCATTTTGTCATTTATCTAACAAGGTGGATTGCAAATCACTACAAGTGGATAGTTTGGAAGCTGGTGTGTTATGATAGATGCTGTCCGGTGAAATCTACTTCCAATTTTTTGACGGTAACTAATGTGCTTGAGGAACTAAAGTACAGGTATCCAAATGTTGTCATGCTGTATAAACTTACTCTGTACGTCACATTTATGACAAAAATATATACTACCATTTTTGTAGATATGAAAGAGAAGTAAATCATGGTCACCGATCTGCAATTAAGAGAATTTTAGAAGGGGATGCACCACCTTCGGCAATGTTGGTGCTTTGCATTTCAGCTATCTATATCAGTTATCAACAAGAGACTGCAACTCAACCAGGAGCATCGAATGGGGCTGAAAGTAGTAATGTTGTAAAAGTGGAACTAACTGATGGATGGTAAGAAAATGTCAAACATTGACACTCATTCTTAATTCCATAATCTTTGAAGTGTGAAAAAGGTATCTTTGGCTGTCAGGTACGCTGTAAATGCTCTTTTGGATGTGCCACTGTCAAAGCATCTTGCTGCTGGAAAACTGTTTGTGGGACAGAAACTTCGAGTAAGATATGTGCTTCTGTTGTTCATATTTTTTTGTCTATGATTACAGCATTTAGGATGGATTTCTTTGCTTACAACATTTTCTATTCCCGTCATGAAGGTATGGGGAGCAGGATTAGGTGGCTCAGTTGGCCCTGTTTCACCCCTTGAGGTTTTAATTGGCCTTATGTTTTGGCATGAACTTAAATATAGAAGTCATTTTTTTTCCCTTTTTCATTGTTGATCTTCCTGAGATTGTGGCTGGAATGTCAGGCGTCAAGGGAAGTTAACTTGTTGTTGCATATAAATGGGACATATAGAGCTCATTGGGCTGATCGACTGGGATTTTGTAAGCAGTGCTTAAATTATGTAACTTACCCTTTTAATCTTGTGTGATTTTACATTGATACAGCATATTTACACCTGGCTTGCCTCCTTATGCATGATTTCTGGATTTATTGAATAGGTAAGCATGCTGGTCCTCCTTTGGCTTTTAGGTGCATCAAGAGCAATGGGGGTCCTGTCCCTCAGACAATAATTGGAGTCACACGAATATACCCTCTTTTGTACAAGGAGAAGTAATATGGAAGTTTTGTTTTATTGTTTTGTAGAACTGCATATATCTTGTTTTAAAAATTGCCTTCTCTTTTCCCTCTAGATTACAAAACGGTGGATCTATTGTGAGATCAGAAAGAATGGAGGCTAAAACAAGGCAACTGTACAACCAAAGGTTATTTCTGTTCTATGGACTTGCCAGTTTTATTTCTTTATATTCACAAATTCTTTATATTCACAAAACACAGTGATTGCTTTTCTTGACCTAAAATAGAAAAGACAATTCCAGTTCTAACTGTATTACTTATCATACTTATTGTTTTCTTGGCTGTAGGTGCTCTGCTGTCATAGAGGGTGTAGCTTCTGAGTTCCAAACGGAGATGAAAGTTTCACAGAGCTACAATGACAGTGATAGTGAAGAAGGAGCAAAAATTTTAAGAATACTTGAGACAGCAGCTGAACCGGAAGTTATGATGGCAGAGATGAGTCCTGAGCAATTAACTTCATTTGCTTCTTATCAAGCCAAATTAGAGGTCCTTTCATCTGCTTTACTCAACATACTAGCATGTAGCATGTGATCATTAACCACAGCAGTTCTGATCTCAGGCAAAAAGGCGGCTGAACATGGAGAAAACAATTCAGAAAGCATTGCAAGATGCTGGCTTAGAGGAGAGAGAAGTGATCCCATTTATGAGGATTAGAGTGGTTGGATTAAGTAAATTTCAAGGAAAAAGCGTCCCTAAACAAGGCCTAGTGACAATCTGGAACCCAACAGAGAAGCAGGTGAATACAAGTGTGTAACTCTGCTTTATTTAGTTATTTATGTGTTCCTATTTCTCTAGCTGCCTCATGTTGAATGTGATGGAAAACTTTTTTTCCTCAGTCATTCTTGACGTCAATTACCTTTTTTTCAAAAGAAAATTTCTTGATGTCTAATTACTTTCATCTGTATCAGCTATGTGAGTTGGCAGAGGGGCAGGCCTATAATGTAACAGGACTCTTACCGGTGAACTCTGATTCAAATACACTTTACTTACAAGCAAGAGGATCTACAAGCAAATGGCAACAGTTATCACCCATGGCATTACAACACTTTCAGTAAGTCTCTAATTTGTTTCATATGTTGCCATAAGAACTTGAGCAAACACTGATTGTTCATTGTAGGTCGTTTTTCAGTCCCAGGGTATCAGTATCATTGTCATGTTTAGGTGAAGTTCCACTTTCCAGGTGAATTTTGATCCTCAGTCTTTCTGTGTTCATGCCTCTGCAATTCTCTTATTGACTTCATAATGTTTTTTTTTTCTTGTATACAGTGAGTTTGATATTGCCACATTTGTGGTGTATGTGGGAGAGGCATGGCAAAAGAAACAGTGGGTGTTTGTGACAGATTGCTCAAATTCTATGTTGCAATCAGATGAAATATCAAATTCTTTACTTGCTATTAGCTTCTCAGTGCCTTATGAGGAAGACAACTCATTTGCACCAATCAACTATAACCTCATAGGTTCAACAGTGAGTACATCCCTTTTTTTATTGAAAAAAAGTGGGTATGTTGTATCTTCTTTATGATAAACTCCAAAATGCATTACTTTGTGTAAAAATATGCATCTGCCAAGAAATTGATGAATTCTTCACCAAGAAGAATCCCAAGAGAGGTGAAACTAGAGGATCTCAAATATTCCTTTCCTGCAAAATGAAACCCCACCGCCCCCTGCCCTTCCAATTTTCTCATTAAGCACCTCTGATGTATCCTTTGCAGGTTGGCTTCCTTAACCTCATCAAGAGACCAAAAGACCAAATAAATAATATCTGGATGGCTGAAGCAACTGAAAATTCTACGTTTTCTTTCAATTTTGACTCACCGAGTTGTTCTCACCTGAAAAATGCAGCTGCCTCTACTCAAAGCTGGGCAAAGATCTCTAGCTTGGTACAGATCATAGAATTCAAATTATGATGTTTCTGTTTATTTTTATGTGTTAACTATTTTACCCGATGCAGGTTATTGATAAACTTAAAGAGAAGGTTTTATTTATTGTTGACGGTCGAAAAAGCTAGAAGTAGAAATGCATGTTTGTATTCACAAGTAAGCCTCTTAAGATATCAATTGGATCATTCTTGTATCTCTCTTTGTAGGGCAGTGGGATCTTGCGTTCAATTTACTTTTACAAGTCTCTCTTTCTCTCTCATATTTGAAAAACAAAATACTGACAGAAACAGATTGGAAATACATGCTTGCGTGAATATTTTTTTTCCTAATCTTCTTCCGACTTTGTCCTATGGTTTCTTTGACAGCTTTCATATTACCAGACATATTATATATGAAATAAAGTATGGTGATTGTCCACTTTTTACCACTTGAACTCCATATTTATGCCATTCTCTCTGCAGGTTCCTGGATTCTTTTAGCACAGCTGTTGTCATGGGGAGAATTCCGTGCAATGTGCGATTTACACGGGGGAAAACCGTGAAGCCACCTTCAGTTTGGAACCATCCGGACAAAGTAGAGGCGTTGAGTAACAGTCCATGTTAAGTTACAATTCCAAGTTTACCATCTCAGTTTGGGCTGTCGCATGGCTTTTTAAATATTTTGGGCCTTCGGCTCTTTCTTTGATGTAATGTTGCTAATGGCTCGGAAAGGCATCCAAGAGGAAATGAGTCCTAGCCTTCAAGTAAGGGAGGGTCTTTTTTGCAACTTGTGACTGCTAGTTTTTGTAAAATGTAAACAATTAAGAACCAATAATCGGCAGGTGATTTGATTGAAAACGAATAGACTCGTCTGATCTTGTTAATGATGCCATCCTCTAATGGAAAATTGCTGTAATCTTGTAATAAATAGTTAGCAGCTTGTGATCGTGCAAACAACTGCTGATCTTTGTCTGATATTCTCCCTTGTTTTGGTATAAAGTGTTCTGCTGCGGAGTCTTCCCTGTTTGTCCCTGACTCTTAATTGATCGTCATAATATTCATGCATGCCTACGTTTGCCCCGGAAATGTTGAAAAGAAGGAATCCTCCTCATGTTCTGTAAAGTTTGCTTCCCAATACCTTTGCATTTGTTCAGAACCGTTCATGAGCCCTCCATCATATCAGCTTAGCATTTGCTAATCCCTAGAGACGATCATGTGGTGAGTCAAACGGAAGCAAGCACGAGAAGCCAGCAGCCTCTCCAATAATGTTGCACTTTTTTCTCCTGCGCTTTCTTTTTTGTCTGCAATTTGGTGTTCTGTTGTATACATGGCATGAAATGTTGAGTTGCTTCCTTTTTTCCTACTTGTCTTCTTTTCAAGGAGCATAGCATGGCACTTGCATGTAAGGAGATGTACAGCTTTTGCATGGATCTCGGGTACTGATATTCTGATCCTGGTACGGTAAGACCATTTGACTCTATCAGAAAGAACCAACACAACAACACTTTTAATCCCCTTTTCGTTCCGATACTATATACACAATCCTACCTTAAACGAAAGACAGAGACAAGAAACCAAGGTAAGGTGACATGAGAAGGACAAAAAATGGTGGATGATGAGAAGAAGAAAATGAAAGGATGTATCAAGACTAGCAAAGGGCCCTGGATTGTCCATAGAGCAACCAAGGACGGTGGCATTATCACCAAATATCGATTTCCTACCGACAGAGAGCGCGAAAACAACAAGCAGAGGGAGCGGAATCGACGAGCGATGGCTCAAAAGATCTTCGCCGGGCTTCGAGAGCATGGAAACTACAATCTACCGAAACATGCTGATAGCAATGACTTGCTCAAGGCTCTTTGCGAGGAAGCAGGTTGGCATGTTGAGGAGGATGGTAACATTCACAGGAAGGTGAAAATCTAATAATTTTTCTTTTAATTGGGTGTTTTGTTTCATAGGAATTTTAACCTAAATAAATGAATAAATAAATAAAAAGAAAGAATTAAGGAAAGTGGAAAGAAAAGCTGTTGTTGGTCTTTTTGTTGTGTTGGGTTCAGTTCTGACTCTTTTGTTCTCAGAAATTACGGACTTTTTAATGGGTTCATTCCATTCTTTTTGGTAAAATTAATTCCCCGTCTGCTTTCTTATTATTCAGTCATTCCTCTTATTGCCAAGATAAATTTCGTTTCTTTCAACAATGCAATTTCTTCCTCACACTCCAGTATGGTCAAAATGGGTTTGATTACAGTTCTTTCATTTATTTATATACTACACTCTCAAGATAGAAGGTGATTTTCTATTGTCTGATGGAATTTTTATTTTGTTTCAAATACAACAGAATGTCCCATCCCAGATAGGAAGCTTACTCAAAACATGCTCCCATCCGTCAGAGGATAATGATTCTTGTGAATGCAATAACCACGTTGGTCCAAAATCTGAAGCGTTTCAACCAACTACCAGTTCATCCAATGAAGATAGCCATGGAGGACAGAATGGACAGAATATTAACCTCTCACTCTCGCTTTGACCTTCAACTTTCAAGTTCAGTTTAGAAACAAAGGATTGTAGCAAAATGAGTTCATGTTTAGGGCTGAACTACATCGAACCTCTTGCTTCTCAGTCATACAATCAGAAGTAGAGTTGAACTGACTAGATAGGAACCGCCATTACAAGAGAGAAGTTGACCATACAAAACAAATAGGAGGTCCATATTTACTCTCTTGAGGAAAGGAGAATGATTTGATCATTTCACTGTCACACGTCTTGCTTATAAATAGCTTACAGTTTTTATATACTGATTTCTTGCTTCAATCTTTCATCCAAAGCAGCTTTATAGTCTTACGGGTGAAAGGATATTCTTCCTTCAACATCGAGTGAAACCTGTCCACAAATGTTGCAGAACTATGGATATGCTTTTTGATCTTTAGTTTCAGAGAATGAATGTAAAAGGAACACATTTCGGGGTTGATCTATTATGATCTCAATATATTTGGTGTAAGTGAAAAAATCTTCTGTTCTTCTGGGTATATGCCAAGGATGCGTCTATCTGCATTAGTAGTTGTACAGACTTGATACGTTTGCCTGGCTAATTGCATGACACACCCGTCTTTTGCAAGCATTTCTTGCGAAGAATCCAACTTTCAGCATCAGTTTTGGGCTTTTGCCACTCCCATTAAAAGCCACACATTTGCTCCACTCAATCATCTTCGTATGAAGCAGCCAAAATCTTAGACGCTTTTACAAAAGATAGAACAGTAATTCGTTCCAGACATCAGGTACTCCAGGCAAACACCAATGTATGCAATCAGAGTAAGTCTTGGGGTCTGACAACTGTTCAGGTCTCAAAGTCTCCCAGAATTTCCGATAGATGGAGGGGTGACCATCTTTCCGATATTCAGACAGCTGAGTAATATTGAGAACAGACACCTTTGAGCCCAACCTGCTGAATACCTTTTCCACCATTTGCATAGTAGGCAAGTCAGAACCACTTCCCCAATAGCCCTCCCGATCAATAGGAATCTTCTCATTGTAGCAATTTCCTTCACTTCCAGGCTCCCACTCTCTGCTCCTGAATTATGAAGATAGTTTAGTCAAAAACATAAGAGGAAAATTCAAAACATACTAAATCCTAAAATCAGATATATTAAAGACATTGGATTCTAGTAGAATCCTGCCAACCACAGATCTTTTATACTTGATTCTCCCACTCATGCGGGATTGTAAATATTTTCCTGAAGTTTGCCATGGATCATAAGACAGCCTGGTCACCCCGTTGCTGTCGACCTCATGATACAGGAAAGGTCATACTTTTAGCGGATATGGGGTGCTATTCAATGGGAATAGAAGATTATTACAGGACAAGTACAAACTCACCAGAGATGTGTGGGAGACATTGTAACAAAGAAGAACCTTTTCTTGCTGAGATTGGCCTTGGAAGCTATCCAATCTGCCCATGACTGCATGGCCAACTCCATAGCTCCTAAGCCATCTAACTCTTCACAAGCTCCAGTTTCTTCAGCACTCCATCTGCAAAAGTTACAAGTTTACATTAAATACCAAGCTCTTATCACAGTATCCTGATTTTCCAATCATCCTTATAAATTGAATACTGAAGGATTTTGCACTCACAACAGTTTTACAGGGCCTTGTCTCCACCACAAGTATGTGTTGAAAACTAAGATATCAGCATGCTCCCACTTTTCTGAATGCTTTAGAACTGAATCTGGATGGATTATCCGCTCATCCAATCTGTGATTTACTGGATCATCAGAATTCGAATCGACAAGGAGTGGAGCCCACAGGAATTCCACAGTAGCATTGTATTCCTGCAAATGGCATGAACATGAAATAACCACGAAGATTCTTATATTTGTTATGGCACAGAATTAAATAACAAAAAATTGAAACATAAGTTTATTCTTTACATACTCTACCACAATAATGTTTCTGGTTTGTGTTTACTCAGGTACTTCAGCAATTTTTCTTACCTCTGCCCTGAAAATGGTAAGAGGAGCATTTGGCGACATGGATCTCTTATTTGCTGGAATCACGGACTGCAACAAACACACCATTGATATCCATTGCCCTCTATTTAATGAATCCCCCACAAACATTAGTCTCTTCCCTCTCAACTTCTCCCACATTTCAGTTGCATTCCATCTATTGTACCAATAGAAGTAACAAGAGAATTAATTAAACTAGCTTCTATTCAACAACAATCCCACGACCACAACTTACAAAAGTTGCATGCTAACAAGGCTTAGCTATGTTTGATTATATCTGAAACAACTTCCACTATTTGCCGCCAGCATACAATCTAATTAGATACAAGAAATTATCATAAAACTCTCTCTCTCTCTAATTCAGTGCTCATAGATGAACACAACAATAAAAGAAACATAAAGAAAAAAAAAGGGTACCTCTTCAAATTGCAATTGTGAGGTTGCCATCTCCAATTCTGGTACATCAAATCAGACCTACCATGCTTGTGGCATGCCAATTGGTCCGACATGTAAGGACAATCCGACTCATTGTAAAGTGGATAAGACTTCTTGTCAAGTACCCATTTGCCAGAAGACACATCACATCTCTCCAAGCTCTCTCTCCGGCTCCGCCGACCCGATTCCGGTTCTGGGTCAGCCCACCGGATCTTCTTGCCACTGTACTCCTTAGTAGAGTTACATCTACTGAACCTGTCCAAAAACTCTAAAAAGGACCCCCCAAGAAAATAGCAAAAACAAAGTCCAGCACTTCAGCTACTAATTCAAGAAAGTCCGAAAGACAAATCCAAGAATCAAGAAACAAAGAGTAAATGCATGTATATATACCTGGAGCAGGCTTTGAGCGGCTAATGGCAAGATTTGGTTTTATGTAAGTAAAAGAAGTACCCTTTTGACTGTTTTGTCGATGGTGAGGGACCTTTTGTTGATCTGGGTTTTGATCGATTTGGTGAATGCTACGTTCGTTGTAGAGAATCGAACACGTTATAAAGAGTATCAATACAATTGCAGCTAAAGGAAAATGGGATCTCTTTCTGCTCCATCTCTGCATCATTTCAGGCACTAGATTTTTGGAGAGAAATCTGAGCTCGTGTTTTCAACTAAAGGCCATATATATATTGAACTGAAGGCTCATATTGAAGGACGCACCAAAGTGTTTTTTTTTTTTTTTCAA
>STGP01016206.1:0-16645 GCA_004918865.1 Caryocar brasiliense | reverse complement strand
TACACACGACTGATGTGATGCAATTAACTATCACTTAGTGATTTAAGGTTATGACAAAAAAAATTCTTAAGATAAATAATTGCTTGCTTTACCATCATGAAAATGTTTCATCCAAAAAATAATATTAATTTTATAAAATCATACCACTTAATAATTATTTTTTAATAATATATAATAATACTATCCAGAAAAAATTATCATGCCATGTCCTAAAAAAAATCTAAGGCTTTTGCTTTTACTTGAAATTTTTTTAAAAAATTTTCAACATATAATTATATTTTTTACTGTTATTGTTAAAAATAAAATTATTAGTAAAAAAATATTTTACAGCTAAAAATTAAATTAACCTCTAATCTTAGATGATAATTTAATTTTTCTTATTATGAAGTATATTTTAATTAATAATTTTATTTTTATTTATAAAATATATAATTATACGATAATTTTTTTAAAAAATTATTTTAAAAATAAAAATTTTACTATTTATCTCTCACCAACGACTCCAAATTTGGAAGTTCCCAAAAACCGTCCCGCAAAAATCTACGCTTCCTCAAATTTTGAAACTCAATAATTTAATTCAACGGAAGCTAAAAAGGATAACCGCGAAGCTTCCCCAAGTAGGCATGTACAACTCGCAAGTTACCGTTGACAAATTAAAGAGAAGACTCCCAAAACGACTGCACTGTTCGACACGTGTCAAACAGGGTGCAGCGAGTCACACGTACGACCCATGTTGGCCACCACACGCGGCTCGGCCATTTGAGGTACTTTGAATATGGTAATGGCATCCGTGCTGGAACAAGAAAACAAAACAAAACAGAACACAAGAAAACCCATGACCAAAGCAAAGTACTTGTACACGCCTTCGTTCATCTGATTTAATTAATTAATTAATTAATTAATGTTTTCTTCGTCAATCAAAATAAAACATTTTACTCGTTTCCAACGACTCATATACGAAGCATCCCAGGAACACTCCATACAAACAATTCAGAGGTTGCTTCGTTTCGATATTTCTCTCTCTCTCTCTCTCTCTCTCAATCTATACATATATAAAGTCTTCATAGACGTATCATCAGGGTCATCTTCTTCTTCTTCTTCTTCTTCTTCTGCTCAGCTCAAGTCCTCTGCAAGCTTAAAAATAAAAAAAATAAAAAAAACAGGTCGGCTTTCTTATCTTCTGTTTTGGCTCTTCTTTTGATTGTTTTATGTTTTTGGGCTTGATAGAAGGATGCTTTTTGACGGGTAGTTTGTAATTTTTTTCTATGATTTATACTTCGTGCTTATATGCGTTTCTGTTTTGAGCTGAATGACGAAGCTTTGATTGTTGATAGAATTTGAGACAAAGATTGAGAGTTTTTCGTTTTCTGGGTTATTGAATGCTTCTGGGGCAAAAGGTTGTTTACCTTTTCTTGTTTGTTACGAGGGAGAGAAGTTTTTCTGTATCAGGAAAAGAAAAATCAGAAACGAAAGTTGAGAAGTAGGATGAAGTGGACTTCGATTTAAGTTGTTGACTTTAGGAAAGACCAAAAGATGGAAGCTTTTTCTGTTCTTTTCCTTGTAAAAATATATGCTTTTGATATTTCTTTCCGAGCTCGAAGTTGATAATCAGTGAATAGTGGTATGTGTCCTGATTATGGGAATCCTTTCTTACGCCCTGTTTGGTGGGTTTGCAATTGAAAAGCTGATTGGACGATTCCACATAATGGGATATATGTTAAGAATCTAGAGGGGATCAAGAAATTTCATGCCTTTTTTGGTCTCTCCTGTCTTGTGGTTGTATTCTGCGAATCATGAACTCTTTAGTTTCATAATCTAAAAAGGTCTTGAGCTTTTTTGTTTGGTGTAGGGTTTTGCTGTTGGGAATTAAGTATAGCTTCCTTAAGGGTCTTCTCTTTTGTCTTTTACATGTAAATTAATAGATTCCTTTGAATTGGAAGAATTTAGTGTATTTAAAGATTTGAGTTTTGTACTTCCTCTCAGAATCCTTCAATGAGATCTTAATATAATTTTCATTCCATTTCAGGTATTTGCTCATTTCCTGCTAAAAGCTGCATCTATTTCCTTTTCAGTTGTCCATTCTCACCGAAACAATAAATTCAATGAGTAATCTCAAGTTAGGAGTCGAGGTTGTGAGTGCCCATGACCTCATGCCAAAGGATGGGCAGGGATCGGCCACTGCATTCGTGGAGCTTCATTTCGATCATCAGAAGTTTCGCACCACTGCTAAAAGCAAAGACCTCAATCCTGTTTGGAACGAAACGTACTACTTCAACATCTCTGATCCGAACAGCCTGCCTAACCTCACTCTTGATGTCTATGTTTATAGCCAAAACAAAGAAAGCAACTCCAAGTCCTTCCTTGGGAAAGTTCACCTCACCGGGACATCATTTGTTCCTTACACAGATGCTGTTGTTTTCCACTACCCTTTGGAGAAACGAGGCTTGTTCTCGCGTGTCAGAGGAGAGCTTGGATTGAAAGTGTTTGTAACAAATGATCCTATGATAAGAGCCTCAAACCCACTTCCTGCTATGGATTCTACCATTTACACGGACTCACGATCAACGCCATATCAAATACCAGACCAAGAAATGCCAAGCTCATTCCCAAAAAAGGTTTTCTCCAATGACAAATCCGAGGCAAGACACACATTTCACCACCTTCCAAACCCCAGTCAGTCACAACAACAGCATCGTGTTCCCATAGAACCAACCAAGCAAACTGCAGATTATGAAACGCGTGAGATGAAAGCTGAACCTCCGGCTCCCAGAATCATGCGGATGTACTCGGGTTCTCCATTACAACCTACCGATTATGCACTTAAAGAGACAAGTCCTTTCCTTGGAGGGGGCCGAATTGTTGGAGGGCGAGTGATTCGTGGTGATAGACCTACCAGCACTTATGATCTTGTTGAACAGATGGGATATCTTTTTGTACGAGTTGTCAAAGCTCGTGACCTTCCCACCAAGGATGTGACGGGGAGCCTTGATCCATATGTTGAAGTAAGAGTAGGCAACTACAAAGGAACTACAAAGTACTTCGAGAAGAATCAAAATCCGGAGTGGAATGAGGTGTTCGCATTTGCGAGGGACAGGCTGCAGTCCTCTGTACTGGAAGTTTCAGTCAAGGATAAGGATTTGTTAAAGGACGACTTTGCTGGAATTGTGAGGTTTGACATGAGTGAGATTCCTACTCGGGTTCCGCCTGATAGTCCATTGGCTCCACAGTGGTATCGGCTTGAGAACAAGAAAGGTGAAAAACCAAAAGGGGAACTAATGCTTGCTGTCTGGTACGGAACACAAGCTGATGAGGCATTCCCTGATGCTTGGCACTCGGATACGATTACTCCTACTGATAATGTTGCCGCCTCTGCACATATTCGCTCAAAAGTATATCATTCTCCAAGATTATGGTACGTCCGTGTTAATGTGATTGAGGCACAAGACCTGGTTGTACCTGACAAGAGCAGATTCCCAGATGTTTATGTTAAGGTACAGATTGCTAACCAGGTTTTGAAGACAAAGATGGCTCAATCGCGAACAATGAATCCAGTGTGGAATGAGGAATTAATGTTTGTTGCTGCTGAACCATTTGAGGACCATCTTATCCTTTCAGTTGAAGATCGAATTGGCCCCAACAAAGTTGAGACCATCGGGAAGGTTGTTATCCCATTGAACTCTGTTGAGAGGCGTGCTGACAATCGCATTCTTCGCAGCCGGTGGTTCCACCTCGAAAAATCCATATCAGCTGCCTTGGATGAGCATCAGGCTAAGAAGGACAAATTTTCTAGTAGACTCCATCTTGCTGTTGTACTTGATGGAGGGTATCATGTGCTTGATGAGCCAACTCAGTACAGCAGTGATCTTCGACCAACAGCAAAACAGCTGTGGAAACCATCGATAGGCGTGTTGGAGCTTGGCATTCTAAATGCTGATGGGCTTCATCCAATGAAAACTAGGGATGGAAAAGGTACATCAGACACATATTGTGTAGCAAAGTACGGTCACAAATGGGTTCGCACTCGAACTATAATCAACAGCCTCAGCCCTAAATATAATGAGCAGTACACTTGGGAGGTTTATGATCCTGCAACAGTTGTCACTGTGGGAGTTTTTGACAACAGTCAGATTGGTGGTTCAAATGGTAGTAAAGACGTGAATATTGGTAAGATCAGAATACGCCTCTCTACTCTTGAAAATGGTCGTGTCTATACACACTCCTATCCACTGCTAGTCCTCCACCCTTCTGGTGTTAAGAAGATGGGTGAATTACATTTGGCAGTAAGATTCTCATACACATCAATAGTGGACATCATGTATCTATACTCACGGCCACTGTTGCCAAAGATGCACTATGTAAGGCCATTGACTGTGATGCAGCAGGAAATGTTGCGACACCAGGCTGTCAACTTGGTGGCAGCTAGGCTAATTAGGGCAGAACCTCCTCTTAGGAAAGAAGTCGTTGAATACATGTCTGACGCTAACTCTCATCTTTGGAGCATGAGGCGCAGCAAGGCCAACTTTTTCAGACTGATGTCAGTTTTCTCGGGATTACTTTCTGCTGGGAAATGGTTTGGCGAAGTTTGTGCATGGAAAAACCCTGTCATCACGGTGCTAGTGCACATTCTTTTTGTGATGCTTGTGTGCTTCCCAGAGCTGATTTTGCCAACTGTTTTTCTGTATATGTTCCTAATAGGACTCTGGAACTATCGTTATCGACCAAGGTACCCTCCTCACATGAATACAAGAATATCTTATGCGGATGCAGTGCATCCTGATGAACTTGATGAGGAGTTTGACTCATTTCCGACAACAAGAAATGCAGACATTGTTCGTATGAGGTATGATCGCCTAAGGAGTGTGGCTGGTAGGATCCAGACTGTGGTGGGCGATGTGGCTACCCAAGCAGAGCGGCTTCAGGCACTTCTGAGCTGGCGGGATCCCCGTGCCACATCTATATTTGTGATATTCTGTCTAGTGGCTGCCATTGTGTTGTATGTGACACCTCCCCAGGTGCTTCTTCTTCTGGCTGGATTTTACGTCATGAGGCATCCAAGGCTCCGGCACAGGATGCCATCAGCACCTCTTAATTTCTTCCGTCGTCTGCCTGCTAGGACAGACAGCATGTTGTAAATTGGTTGTTGAAGGGATTTTTGGCTTAAGATATTGTCAGGTTTTGGTTTTGTTCAACAGTGGTTGTAAAGCTTTCCTGTATCTTGGTTTCCATTTAATGTGTGCATACAGCTTAATTAAGCTTAATGGCAGAAAGTTTTCGTTTTGCAACTCAATGTTATAGACTTGGTTCAGATACCATTGTTGATCTGGTAATTTGTTATCAGAAGTGAACGTCTTTTTGTCACTTAATTGTTTTATGACAGGAAGCATATTACCCATCACAGAAGCATTGCCTATGTGTTAGAAATAAACCTATAATAAGTAGCTTCAAATTAGCAGGTCTTTTAGGGTTACTAATTGCTTAAAGAACAACTAATAAATATCTAATAACTTATAATAAGCGCAAGTAACAATAGAACTGATACAAAAAAAAATATTATTATCAAATTTTAATTACGGTCAGGTTGTTTATTTTAAGTAACTGTGTAAATTATTTAAATAAATATATCATTAATAAAAAAATTTTAAAATAAAATATCCAGAATTTGAAGATTTAGAAAAATAATTTTATAATCAACTAAACACACTATCTTCCAACATTTAAGTCCTTACACGAGTTTTTCAACACATAACAAGCGAAGTACACAATGTAAAGATGTTCTCAACATGAAAAACACAAACCAAGCGTCTAACAAAGGAAAGTGCCGGTACGGAGCCAATCAAGCATCAGACCAATAGATCTCCATTTCACCCCAATTTCTTAAAGGCACTTGTAAGGCCTTCCAAACAGCCTGCGAGGCAACAACGACATTATTCGCGCAAGGAGGCAGATAATCATGGTCAGAATCACAGCCCATAGCAGAGTCACACTCATCTACTACCAAGGTCTTAACACTTCTTCCATTGCCATAAATATTTATGAAGTTCAGACATCTAATCTTGTTGTCAAACCATCCTGTCGACAATGCCACCACAGGCTTATCATCTGAGTGGTATTGATTGTCACATTTGGACGGTCCGCGGCCGTCTCCACCTCTCTCAAAGCTGTCCAGTGTCAGGGTTGCTTTTGTGCGATTAGTCACAGGTGGCGAACACTTGTAAGTGGCGTAAAGCCTGCCGGGTATGCAGCAGACATCATTTTCTATGTCACATTCTGGTGACCGATGCTTTGGTCCTCGTACCTTGCCACTAGGCTTGCAGGTCTGAGCCTCAGCAATTAAGAAACCTGCAAAAAGAAATAGTAAGCAAAGGAGGATAGTGCCTGAACAGACTTTCATTTTCATGTTTGTAGTACTTCTGCTTGAGTCTGCTTTCATCCTGAAACACTTGCTGGCTTTATACATACTCAATTGAAGTAAAGTCAACTCATGATCAATGTCGACAATTCAAGGGTCTTGTCTGCTTAGGCGTTAATCAAAACAACGTGTTGGGTGGCTGAATTGCGACAGACATACGGGAATAAACAGCTCGGAGACAAATTACAAGCAAAACTAAAGAAGTTCCTACATAACTTCTATGTTAACAATGTTATAGTGAGAAACAGCTGAAGATGAAATACACTTGAAAACATTGATTGTGTCTCCAAATTTTGGCCATGTTCTTTTACTTGTTTTCTGTGAACAGTGTCGAATCTTTGTTTATGAAAGTGACTTTGCGATCAATTCAGCAAAATCTATCAACTTATTGCAACATCTTCCAGGATTTCACTTCAATGCCTTGGACATTTCGGGCAGTGAATTATCAAAATGGTGGTCTGCTTTTAGTTTGGACCACATTTGGCGTAATATGACATGTTTGTTTAAGCAAAAAATGACAGCGACCTAAATTTGGTTGTTTGATCCACCAAGTCATCTATTAAGAACAAGAATGTCCTAATTAAGAGGATGGAAAGAGACCGTAATGCCAATCATTCACTTATTAGATAAATTAATTATTTAGTATTTTAGTCGTGTAAACTTGAAGCAGAGTTTAGGTTATAAAGAATTCGGACAGTTGATTGTAAAACTGTTATCTGGTCAGGCAATTATCAGAACTGCGTAAATGTTTGGTTACGATAGAGATAACAGGACGAACGGCTTGGAGACAAAATACAATTAAAAAGTGAACCTGATGTTGATGATATTAACATAAATTAGCCACAGTTTTATCTCTTGCCGAATTTGTCCTATGTAAGATAGTGACTCAGAAAATTGGTGTAATGCATGATCCCCTATCTTTTTTTTTTCTTTGTAAAAACAGCATCTTCATTTATCAATAATTTATGAAATAACAGACCTGTTAGAAGATGTGCCCTCCTGCTGCAGAACCTAAGTGACTGCAGCAGAAAGAGAGGAAGACAGCAGTGGAGATATGATTGCAACAGCAAACCGGGAAAAGAAGGATGTCTGCTGGTTCACTTTTTGTTGCAATTGATACATATCTCTCTGATATAACTTGTTTTTGACGTATTGATAGTCTAATGTATGTGTTGGTTAGACTTAGATGTACAAACATGAATCATGATGACAAGATCCCAGAAATTATGGGATTAAGTTTGACTATTGTAACAGCCTTTTGCAATATGAAGTGAAAATGGAAGAAATGAAGTTTAGTTGCTTCCTAAAATATAATTGCTTTTCCTCTTCTCCAAAACACAATGCTATAAGATTTCATCTAAACACTTCATTTATCAGCTTAATTCATCAAATAATTTTTGGGGTGCAGGAGTTCTGGAGATTGGAAATAGGTAGTCATCACATCACAGCAATTGAAACAAGGACAAGAAAACTCTTACCTTGTCCTAATCAATAAGATCATGGAAAGAGGCGGCATAGCCAATATGTTGATGCTTTTGGACTTACCGTTCGCCTATCAGAAATTAGAAAATGGACAATGAAGGAGATTCACCTAAGAAACAACGGCAGATCATTGTTTAATTTAAGCCGGAATCTTTGAGAATCATCTTACATGGACTTGGAGAGACCTGCTATGTCATGTTTCAAAAGAATCTGCCTTGTTTGATGACAGATTCTTATTTAGCTGCAGATATCATGTACGAGCAAAAGATGCATAAAAGTTTTAGGAATAAGGACTACATTTCCTCTTCCATTATTGCTGTGCAGGAAAAAGCTTGCTGTCCACAGTCTTGGACAACTTAAAGATGAAATTCCCTAAAATGAAATTTGGTACATGCAGAAGCTTGAACATAAGTGAAAAAGGAACACAAGAAAACATTTTCACTATATTCAAAGAATATTTTTCTGCTTTATTAGACGAACATGGTAATAAACTCTCTGCTCCATTTAGTAATTTTTATGTAATTGTATACTGTAACAAGGATTACACATACTGTTTCGAAATAACACACTCCACCAAGGCAATAGCATCAGAATACAGAAGGACAATGCAGATGGACACACATCACAAATATCGGACATGATTTTTGGGTGGAAATTAAGCATCAGACCAGTAGATATCCATTTCACCCCAGTCACTTTCAGGCACTCCTAAGGCCTTCCAAACAGCTTTCGATGCGTCAACAATGTTATTAGCGCAAGGAGGCTGATAATCATGATCAGAATCACATCCCATAGTAGAGTCGCATTCATCCACAACCATGGCCTTGACACTCTGTCCATTACCATAAATATTTATGAAATTCAGACATCTACTTCTGTTGTCGAACCATCCTGTCGAAAGTGCCACGACAGGTTTATCATCAGAATGGTACTGGTTGTCACATTCGGACGGCGCGCCGCCATCACCATCCTTCTCAAAGCTGTTCAGTGTCAGGGTTGCTTTTGTGCGACTAGTCACCGGTGGTGAACACTTGTAAGTTGTGTAAAGCTTGCCGGGTGAGCAGCAATCAGAGTCATTTTCGGTGTTGCATTGTCCTGGAGGAGGCTTCCTTCCTCTTATCTTGCCACTGGGATTGCAGGTCTGAGACTCAACACTTGAAAATGTTGCAACAAAAAAGACCAAGCAGAGAAGTAGAGCACCGGAGCAAATGTGCTTGTTCATGTTTGTCATACTTCTTCTGCTGTGGTTTCTTTGATATTGTTTCCTACTGTGGTGCAAAATACTATAAGCCACTTCCAGGCTTTATATAGCTCTGGATAAGGAGGGTGTCCTTACTGTGGAAGAAATTGAGACAATTCAAGAGTCTTCTATGGTAAGGCATTTATCAGAATAACGTACTTGAGCGGTCAAAATGGATGGCCATAAATTTGTCACTTGCTATTTGTGGCCATAAATCTGTCCTTTTTTGGTTCTAGAAGATGGAAACCTGAGCTGAGGCACTCCACCATTAAATTATTGCTCCCCTGAATAAAATTGATTTGTCTAGTACATCAGTGTTCAGATTAGGAAATAATTGTTGATTGAAGCTGGAAATCAGTTAAGTGTCCAGCAGAATGATGCTTTTACTGTTGTCGGCATGGAAACAAAGGGATGCAACAGGAAGTTGCGGATTTTTTTTTTTTTCGGTTGTGTTCTGTTGCATGTTACACAGGTTGCTTGTAAGAACAAAAAACTAATGTACTTTTGTATAAACAATGTATTTGTTACAAAGTGATGGTGCACTAGTCCTTTATGTAAGTGCACCGTACCTACAACTTACACAAATACAATGAAACTAAATGAAAGTAATAAACTGTTTTAATTTTTTTTTTTTTAAAATTCGACAGACTTAAAATTTATTTTTATACTTTTAATATTTTTTTATTTAAGATATTATAAATTCAAATCGATAAATAATCCTATTAAATTTAAGAGAGATTAATTTAATTTTAAATTTATAAATTTTTAATAAAGTTAGGAGGGTCATGGCCCTCCAGTTCTCTTAACTCCGTTATTTATCTAAATCTCTCTCCTTCTGCAGACATTCTGCAGAAATTCAAGCTAACGATTTTTTGTGTTGCTCTCATTTTTCTTCTTAAATTACAGCATTCCTGCTACCTTTGAGTTAGTAACAATATTCACTTCCATGAACTATCATCTGCATCTCGCCTTCTAATTTCCAGTTGTTGCCCTTTCCATTGAAGGAACTTATGGCCAGCATTTTTTGCCTACGGGCTTGATAATTATGGCCTTCTGCCACAGCCTGCACAGTTCAATTTTGACCACGTTAAACAAAATCATAATAAATATTGTGGTGCAATCCTGCAAATCTTGTTACACGCATCAGATGAGGGCGCCTTCTTCGTCAGGTTCTCAAAGTATCTGCCTTGTTTTCTCAAAAATCCTTGTTGTATTGGAAATCATTATTGTTTCTTTATTTTTGAACATTTTTTGTCCTCATTAGTATATCCATGCAACTCAAAAGTTTAAGTTGTTAAATAATATTTAGGAATAAATTTTTTATTATCTTTAATACACCCTTTACACGAATATTTATTAAGTTTAATTAACACCGATCTATATACTTTATATTAAATTAATTATTAAGAATGAAGGTGTCAAGATTTAAACCTTCGATTATCTAATCATAGTGATTGACTCTGACTCTAATATTATGTCAATAAAACTACTCAATCCAAATACTTGAGCTATTAGTCGATGCTTAATAATAGATTTGCCAAATATTCAAGTATGCAAAGACAAGTATATATATATGGTGTATCCATTTAACATTACTTCAAAATAATACAGTACATCAAGGCAACGACATCTCAAACAAAGAAAGGGAAAAGACAAACATTACACATACTAGCATGCGGCAAAACATTAACAGACAGGACCTGGAAGATCATAATTCATACACAAACTGTCAGAAATCAAGCATCGGACCAGTAGACGTCCATTTCACCCCAATCACTTTCAGGCACTCCTAAGGCCTTCCAAACAGCTTTTGACGCATCAACAATGTTATTGGGACAAGGAGGCTGAAAATCATGGTCAGAGTCACATCCCATTGCAGAGTCGCATTCATCCACAACCTTGGCCTTAACACTCCTTCCATTGCCATAAATATTTATATAGTTCAAGCACCTACTCCCGTTCTCATACCATCCCGTTGAAAGTGCCACGACAGGCGTTTCATCGGAGTGGTACTGGTTATCACACTCGGATGGTGCGCCGCCGTCCCCGCCCTTCTCAAAGCTGTTAAGTGTCAGGGTTGCTTTCGTACGAGCAGTCACTGGTGGTGAACACTTGTAAGTGGTGTAAAGCTTGCCGGGTTCGCAGCAATCGGAGTCATTCTCTCGGTTACATTGTCCTGGAGGAGGCTGTTTCCCCCGGATCTTGCCACTAGGCCTGCAGCTCTGAGCCTCTGCACTTACGAGAAAGAGCAAGCATAGCAGTAGAACAATGCTTGGGCCGACCTGCTTCTTCATGGTTGTTTTCTTGTATTTTTTTTACCAAATGTTGTTTGGTATGAAGAAATAAAATTGGTGTAAGGCTAGCTTACTCAATTCTGCTTAAGATTTGATGTGAAGAAACTGGATTGGAGCAATGCTTTATATAGAGCTGAGGCTCATTTACAATGAAATTACACCAATTTTCTGGTCATCTCATTTTCAAAATCCTGCTTCTGATGTCATCGCAGGAGAAAAAACAAATATAAGAATGACCGTGTGAAAACAAAAAGCTAATTAAGCAGCAAAGTAATTGACATTCGGATGCTCAGTTTCACAGAATCAAGCCGTGACAGTCACGTTGATAGTGTCCATTTCATCATTGCGTGAAGCAGACGCGGTTGATTAATCTAGTTCTGATCCTTGGTTTGTTTTATCTGCAAAACTAAGTAGAAAGCTCAGCATCATATCTCACATTTGGGCCACTTCTACAATTCCTGCCTTGAAAAAATGTCCTGCATCATACACTGTTGCTCCATGTGACAATTTTGCTGCTTAAAACTACATCAAGCTGCTGAGTTGAATGTAATACATCTAAATTGTGTGCAATGTATACTTTGTTTCATAGAATTAGGACGTCTGTCACATAATAAGATCAAAAGAATGGGCACATCTTTGTTGCGGCATAGGGCTACGTTTCTTATGGTGTTTCTAGACAGTTTGCCTTGTGAAAATGTCACGATCTCCGGCTTATTTACAAGAGAAATTTCAGTTGGACACTGTTTCTTAACCATGTCGATGCCATCCATTATTCCAAAGCTGTTGTTGCATTGTTTGACTTGTATGAATCCCACCACTCCTCACTCTTTGCATCACAAACTAAACTAGAGATTCAAGGATCTAGCAAAAGAACAAGAAAGTGGAGAGAGATGAAGAATTTCAGCTTCAGATTCTGTATCTTGATGCTGCTTGTGCTACTTTGTTCACATCTGTCGGAGGTTGAAGCTAAGCCATGCAAGCCTAGTGGCAAAATTAGAGGCAAAAAGCCACCTCCGAACAAATGTAAAAGAAACATTGACTCGGAATGTTGCGAGGAAGGCAAGTTTTACACCATCTACAAATGTACGCCGTGGGTCACCAACCGCACCAAGGCAGTCCTCACCCTAAACAGGGTCGAACGTGGCAAGGACGGAGGCGGTCCGTCGGAATGTGACAAAAAATACCACTCAGATGACATACCGATTGTGGCATTATCCTCAGGTTGGTGTAGTAACAATGATAGGTGCTTCAATAACATCACTATTAGTGGCAATGGACGCAAGGTGGCTGTGGCGGTGGAGGAGTGGGACTTAAGAATGGGGTGCGATGAAGAGCATGATTATCAGCCTCCATGTGATAACAACATTGTTGATGCCTCTAATACAGTTTGGAAAGCCCTCGGTGTGCCTCACGATCAATGGGGTGGCCTTGATATTACATGGTCCGATAATTAATGAGCATCTTGACGTTACTGTAATCTAATCATGCATTACACTGCTAATACCATCTACCTTCCTATTTAAAAGGGAGGGAGATCTCAATTGTTTGAAGCCTGTCTCGTATGATATCCAAAAACTACATTCTGGAGCAATGTCAGCCAAGTTCTTTCTGTTGCACATTAGTGTTGCCAGAAGCCTAATTTACATATCAAATCCATTCTGATGTATCCAAAACCTTGTAGCCTGGATCATCTTTACATAACATCTTTGCAAAACTATAACATGTAAAAAAGAATCAGAACAGAATCCGTTCTTTTTCTGGAACGTTAATCAGATTGATGAAGTAACAGTCTTGATTTGAGGATGACAGTGGGAAAATGGATGAGTTATGATCACTACAATTTCAACCTAAAGTTGTCCTTAAGCTACAAAATAGGAGTACAACCCAGAGTCGACCATGGGTAAATGGAGTGCGCAGTGTCAAGTGCAGAATCAGGCAACTTCAATCTCCATCACTGGACTTCAGATCAGAAGACTAGATTAAAGTGGCACTAAAACAGCAAATATATACATTTCTGTCACAAAATAATCACAAAGAAATCTTCAACCACGCATTAGATCAATGTCAAGGGGGGTGTTACCCATATCCATTGGCCGTGAACCTGGCCATACACCCATTGTAGCGGTTGGAGTAAGATTCTGGCTCAGCGGAACACTAGTTGGAGTCACTGGATTTTCAGCTGTCTGATGGTCCGATTCCCTGGCAACTTCTGGAACTTCCACTTTCTTGTTCTTCGTCTTTGATCCACCCCATAAGAAACTGCCCACTATCACCTGAATTCATGCATCAATAAGCAACGTGTCATACTAGAAATCATTTCTAATTTATCCCAGTACAAAACAGAATACCTACCACTAAGCACAAAGTAAAGATATTTACAAACTATTCAGTTTATCCAGATAATTTTCACTAGCATTGGTCACTCTTTCACATTTAAGACAAGGTACAAGAGAACTAACTAATTTGCAGCATGCATGTGTCAAAAAGATATTTTCTATATCCCAACTTTATGGCCAATCTGCTTCTGTAAACAAATAACAATCAATAGGACTGTAGCATTCATGTAACAACAGCATCGTGTGCACCGAATGGTCTCCGAATCAAGGCACAATTTGTATAGGTGACTATTGTGTGTGAAAAACACAATGCTGTTTAGGCCATTATGAGCGGAGAGTTACCTGAACAGGGCTTGCTGCAATAAGCACTCCTCCAACTCCACCACCAATAACTCGCCCATCAGGACTGGCTAGGGAGACAGTGAGACCACCAGTTCGATTGCGTGAGCCTCCACTGTTAGTAAGCAAGTAAGAGCCTGACAAACATAAAATTTCAAAGCGCCCCTGCAGAACAGCAAAACTAAAATAATTTCAGCTGATTCAGTGTGCAAGAATAAATAATAAAAAGCAGGTGTGTCAAAGCTGTGAAAGGTCTAACAACACTTTTGTCAGTTCCTAAGCCCCGACCTAAAAACAACTGCCTTTTGAACCCACTTGTATGACTCATTTACAACTCTCAGGTTCCCCTGAGCCCCTGATTTGTTCCAGCTACATGCCAAAGGTATGATGGAGATGAACAAATATAAGAGAAACTTTTTAAGAGAAACAAATATAAACAGCAATTATGTGGACCTCCAATCATCATCACAATATCAGAGACATTGTAATGTCAACAAAATGATTTTCCAACAACACATCCATACGACATAATCAAGTGAGCAAACCTCATATGTTACAGTGCCTCCTGAAGTGGATGGTTGGCGAAGAGTCACAGTAGAGACACAACCATTTGCTGACAAGATGCACAAAGCTCTTGGCCCCTGCTGTGAGAATGCCATTATTTTTGTTGCAATGTCCTACAAGTGAATTTGAGCAACTTCAATACAACAGAGACATGACCAGCAAACCAAAAGGTGATGAATATTGATGACAGCCAGACTGATTACAAAGCATGACAAGATGCACACTGTGCTGAGCAAGATATAGTGACAGAAATTCCTTATTTGTTTTGCTTCCCAATTGCTTACAGAATGCAATAATGCTCATTTTCTTCTGTAAGATTGCACTTGATATCATATTGTATTAGCACTTCAAGAAAGATCAAATGATTAGAAACACTAGACAAATCAAGGTGCCATTAATTTTTTTTCCCGTTATATTCCATGTGAATTTTAGCACATATGTATACTCCTTTTAGCTTGGCATACTTTTCAATTATTTCTCCAAAAAATGCCTTATTTTGGCAATCATAGTATCGTCAGATGTCTACACACATCATATTTATTAGGATTGTCACAAACAAATGTTTGGCATCCACCCCATTCTGCCTAACAGCGCAAGGAACAGTTTTCATACAGCTTGCTCTATTGTTTTAAACACACGTAGAATAAACAAAATTGTCATGGATTATAAAAGAAGACATCATACTTCTCCTACTGCAATGGTGATGATATGTGGAGTAAAACCCACTCCAGCTGAACCAGATAGCCATTCACCTAACAAAACAATTGCAATTTTTCATCATTAAAGTACCAAAAAACTGTCCCTAAGACAATTATATATAGGTCTAACTGTCCAAGATAACTCTACCTAATACTCGATCTCAGCTCATTAGGAAGGAGCATGCCCCTGCCATTCTTATATGAGAGGAATTCGGAGACCATCAAATATAAAATAACTTCTCAATGCAACCAATAATATATACCCAAGAAAAATGAATAACTTAACAGAAGCACATTAGGTACATTTGAACTTCTTATAATACAACAGGAGCAGACCCCAACCTCGAAAGCAGATCACTATACAATAAAGAAAGGAATCATAGTGCCCTTTATTATTCTACCTAAAAGCGTGCACAAATGAGAAAACCCTCTATGCTGCACAAAATCATTACAACCACACTACAACCTGTTTAGAAAGATCACCAACAGTTTACAGATTCACAGCATTCCATCCATATGCAGCCTAAAAAAGTTGTTTTGCCAAAGAAATCTCACCAAGGGAAGCTAATTGTTGCTTCCTCCCAGTCCCTGGTGGCCGCCCCCTACCACGTTTCTGGGACGGGGATATAGTCCCGGGATGTGTAGACAATGAAGGAGACAAGGCCAATGACACACTCCCATCTGGGCCATATTTCCGTGGCCTTCCTCTTTTCCTTTTCACAGGCTGCTCGACAGATGGTGGCCCTGCAGATGGTGTCCCAAAATTAACACCATGAGATGATATTGCCGTTGAAGGATCTATTGGCAATGTTGATCCCATTGTACTGGCTCCAATGTTCGATTGAAATGGTAAGGTCGAATTCTGTAAAGGACTCATGCTTGATGATACATTTATTCTAGGCTGTGTCCCAGAACCAGCCATTCCTCTCTGCATATAGAATGATGCAGAGCCAGATATCGGCATAGCATCCCTTCGATCCATGCATTTACTATGCGTGGTGGTTTCCCTTTTCCAAATATCAAATCCAATTTTGTTTGCTTCACCAAAATGCAGGACTCTGAACAATGCAGACTCTAAAGACACAACTATAAGCTAAGCTGTGACCGATGAAGCGGAATTATCTTCTACAGGATGGAATGTCTCAAAATCTTCAAAGAATTGGAGAAGGCACATGAAAACACTTAAGAACTATTATAAAATAAAGTCCTCACCATCAAACATCACTCCCTAAACAAGCAAAATGTGCTCCAATTCAAGCAAAACTGCCAAAAAAAAAAAAAAA
>STGP01016150.1:22638-33553 GCA_004918865.1 Caryocar brasiliense | reverse complement strand
CACAAGTCCTAAAGAGCGAAAAAATGGTTTTTATTCTGCATAAATCTGATTTATATTTCAATTACTTGATGGTGTTTTTATGATCTGTTTGGTTTTATGTTCTCCACCGATTCTCTTCTAAATTTCTGCAGTACATGATCTGTAAATTTAACATAAGAATTGAAATGTATAATGGTAATGAGTATTTTTGAGTAAATTTTTACATATTAAATTTTTTTAAATTTAATTAAAAATAAATTATATACACATTAAAATTAAGAATTTTTTTTAAAAAATATTTTTTATAATGAAAATAAAAAATTAAATTTTGATTAATTGAGTAGAGAGATTTATTTCTAAGTACATGTGATTTTCATATCTCTTTGCAAGTGCGTCCCAATTGCGGGATTCAAAGGCCCAACAAAAAATGTGCCCACTAGCAACTTCGGCCCGCCCGACGAGTATTTTGTGGCGTTGCATTTACTCTCGACGACGTCCATACAAGAAGCAAAGCACTCATGATTGTTTCGTCGTTTAAGATAGAAAATCCCAAGGCTTTTTTATGGAGAGTTGATCTTCAAGCATGCCAAAACAAGCAGACAAACAGAGCCTAAATTCGCGTAAAAAAACGCTTAAAATAAGGTAAGCCATCCAAATTCCAAACAAACTAAACTAAATTCATGTCGCCACCACCGTCGGACACTTATCCAGCCAGCTAACCGCGGTTGTTTTATTTTAATTTCATTTCTTTTAGTTTATAATACTAAAGAAATAGTAATATTTGAATTTATAAAATTTTTTTAATAAAAATTAAATTTTTTAATCATTCCAATTTTTTTTTCTCCTTTTTTAAACAGAAAAATTTTATAAATTATCTTTATTTATTTAATTTTAATTAATTATTAAAATAATTTTTTAAAAAAAAAAAAATTATCACACCATTGACCAGTCAGTTAAAAAAAGTCAGTAAACTATACAAAAAATTACAGTAAAGATCAGATTTTTGAGGGACCCTCTCTCAGATTTTATTTGAATCTTTCCGTTTCCCGGAGAGCCAAACCCTCTCACGCCTCCTCTCTTCTCTAACACGCATTTTTCGTTTCCGTACGCCGTCTGTTAAATGGCCGTCTCTTCTTGCCCCGCTCTCAAGATCCTCTCCGCCGCCGCCGCGTCCTCCTTCGAGTGCCGCTCCGATCCCTCCAGCACGGCCCAACCATCCCACGCGCGCTACACGCGCCGCCTCAACTCGGTGGCGGCTGCGTCGTCGCTCTCCTTCTCGTTCTCCTCGTTGCTCATACTAAGGTTCCCTCCCAACTTCGTCCGCCAGCTCAGCACAAAGGCCAGCCGCAACTGCAGCAACATCGGCGTCGCACAAATCGTCGCGGCTAAGTGGTCCGACAACTCCTCCGCCAACGTTCCCCCCGCCGCGGCGGCTAATGCGGCCACCGCTTCCGCCTCCATCCCCGCCGACGAGCCGGTGGAGGAGGAGGTGGCGGTCGTTGAGGAAGCTAACAGGATCGGAAGTGTACAGTTGGGGGGTTTGACTAACGATTTGGGATAGGATTCGTTTCTGAGCTTCGATGGAAGCATCGCAGTTCATGCCGGTGATTAATTGATTAATTAATCAAATGAAATCTCATTTTCATTTCTCAGTTATTTACTTCATCTAATTAATCTGTTTGTTAATTTAATTAAGCATAATTAATTTTGTGTTTGGGTTTTTGTTCGTAGGAGAGAGATTGGGTCGAGGCATAGCGACTGATGCACTTACGACGCCGGTGGTTAATACTTCTGCTTACTTCTTTTCCAAGACTTCTGATCTTATTGATTTCAAGGTAATGCCTTTTTGGTTTAATGGCAGTTACTGGTTACTTATTGATGGATTTGTGTCTGTGCGATGATTGTAATAAGGCTTGTTTGGTATTTGCATAAATGAGGCTGTTGTCTCAGTTTTTTTCATTACCAAATACCCATTGTGGCCACCAACGAATGGAAAATGTTGAATTTTGAACTTTTGTGATTTCTATTTGATCCGCGAAGTTGTTGGTGAAGCTGGTTTTGGATGGTACTCGTGGATTCTTTCCTGTCTAGGTGGTCTGCCATATTGAGATGTATTGATTCTGTGATTTTATTTTGGTTGTTATTGTTGCAGGAGAAGCGCCGAGCTAGTTTTGAATATGGTCGATATGGAAACCCAACAACGGTGGTTTTAGAGGAGAAGATAAGGTATCCATTTTTCTTTTCCGGCTTTTGCTGTAGTTATTGTTTGGTTTGATGTGTGAATATGTGATTAAATGACTAATGAGAGCACATTGCTTTTTGGTCAAACCAGTGCACTTGAGGGGGCTGAGTCAACTGTGGTTATGGCTTCTGGGATGTGTGCAAGTACTGTCATGTTGATGGCATTGGTTCCTGCTGGTGGGCATCTTGTGACAACCACAGATTGCTACAGAAAGACCAGAATATTCATGGAGACCTTTCTTCCCAAGATGGGGATCACGGTATATTTTTCTTTCCTTATTAGTTTGTGCCTAGTTGCTTGTGTGCCTTCAGTTCCTGAGAAACTTTATTAATCAATTAATTTGTCCAAAAATAAGGGGAAAAATTTTTAGCTCTTCCTCTTCATCATTTGTCACGATGCTTAAATACCCTCTGTAATTGTAATCAATTGATTTCAGTAACTGATGTCAATGCATATGAAGAGGAAAAGGGCTTACTGGGTAGCCCTTTCTTTTTCTTTCTTTTACATTTTGAAAAAATAGTTACATTTGTCTTTGCAATTTTCTTTCAGTGGAAGTGTGTCTATGCTGGGAAGACATACTCACGCAATCAGACTACTGAAATCCTATTTAATTCTTCTTGACTATTGAGCGACTGCTTTCTAATAGTTTGATGCTGCACTTTTTTTCCTCTTACTACTTGCACATCTTTTGTTTTGTGTCCTGATCACCATTTATTGTGCAGATGTCGGTGATTGACCCGGCAGATATGGAAGCTTTGAAATCTGTCCTTGATAAGAATAATGTAAGTTGTAGGAAGTAGTTTAGCATAATTTCAGAAGTTCTTGAGAAAGAATTGATAACTGTTCATCCTTAGTTGACTAACATTCTGATTCTATGCAGGTGTCTTTTTTCTTCACTGAGTCTCTAACTAATCCATTATTCAGATGTGTGGACATTGAGTTGGTTTCAGAGCTTTGCTACAGAAAAGGAGCAGTGGTCTGCATAGATGGTACTTTTGCAAAACCTCTTAATCAAAAGGCACTTGCCCTTGGTGCTGATCTTATTCTCCACTCTGCAACAAAGTTTATTGGGGGCCACAATGATGTAGTTTCTCTCGTCAATTAATTTGTTGAGTAAATGATGCTGACATTTGTTAACTAGTTTAGAGCCTTAACCACGCATTCTTATTGAAGGTTCTTGCTGGTGGCATTAGTGGATCTGCCAAGTTGGTTTCGAAGATTCGTAATTTGCATCATGTATTGGGTGGTACTCTCAACCCAGTGAGTTCTATTGGTACTTGGCTCTTATGAGTGGTGTTTGTTTGTCAAATTTTACATATTCATCCTTGTAGGGACATGAATGATGTTTGCATATGCATTTTAAAATTTTTTGCCGATGCTTAGGTGTTTGTTTCCATACTGTTTCTGACTAACAGTTCGTGTTTTATGGTGTTTCTTATCTGGCATGTAATTTGTTGTCCATTTTTTGTTTGTTTTTATCCAATTATCTACAGATGGCTGCTTCTCTGATTATCCGAGGCATGAAGACTCTGCATCTTCGTGTACAGCAACAGAATTTAACAGCATTGAGGATGGCCGAACTTTTAGAGGCACATCCTAAGGTCTGTGCAGTATTTAATATTTTCATTTTTTCTCTTTTCTTTGTGAAAAATTTACTTGAGCAACATTCTAATTGTTGCGTGCAAACTACTAAGGAGATTACCAAGTTGAATTTGTGAGGACATCAATGTTAAGAACTTTAAGAAAGGTAGCTGCACCATAGATATTGTCTTTTCTAATTTTCCATTTCCATATCTTGTGATTCTGTTAGAAATTTAGGTGTTTCATGTCCTGTCTATCAACACAGAAGGTCTACTTTTTCTTCAAGATCTTAACTGCTCGTCTTCAGTATCAAGGCGTTAAGTTGCCATTTGATTGTGAATGATGCTTTCTTGTTGAAAGATTTATGCTATTTTTAAAGATGATAAATATTTTTTTTTCTTTGTAACATTAACCTAGTAGCTTGCGCATTACAAACTTGTGAGATGGCAGGTGAAGCGTGTTTATTATCCAGACTTGCCAAGTCATCCTGAACATCACATTGCCAAGAAGCAAATGACTGGTTTTGGTGGTGTGGTGAGTTTTGAGGTGAGTATTTCTGTGCTAATGACTAGTGGTGCATATTTAACAATTCTTGTTGTATTTTATGTTATTATTATTTTAAAATTTTTTGGCTGATTGCTGTTTAATGATGCAGATTGATGGTGACTTAAAGACCACTGCAAAGTTTGTTGATGCATTGAAAATCCCATATATTGCTCCATCTTTTGGTGGATGTGAGAGCATTGTGGATCAGCCAGCTATTATGTCCTACTGGTATGTCCTGAAATTTTTTTTTTCTTTCAATCAAATATGTTGGAATATTTCCGTCTACCACCCGTAGGAATTTCCAGGACTTGTTGAAGAAGTGTGATCAGTCCATATGAGCTTGAGGCATTAGAATCCAATATGAACCCAGTCACGACTACTATGACTTTACTGGAGGAGTATTCACTTTTCCCTTGCTTGTGGTTCTATTGTCTCGTCAATTGATGTTCTCCCTCCAATGTTGGAACAGGGATCTTAACCAGTCAATGAGGGAAAAGTATGGGATCAAAGATAACTTGGTTAGGTTCAGCATCGGGAGTTGAAGACTTTGGTGACTTGAAGGCTGATGTGCTCCGAGCACTGGAGACCATATGGTGGGCCTGTGGATGACAGTGGTAATGTCGTCTCCGGAGAATTTCAGCACGGATTTGAGGCGCATCACCTACCCTTTTTTGCATTTTGCTTTTGTTTTCGTAGATTATTCTCATCGTTCATTCTCGTTTGGTGGCTCAATTGATACTTGATCACCAAATTTTCTGTTTATCATTAAACGGATCATTGCTTGAAAAAGTAATGATTTCAGTGATACTACGAAAACGTATCCATTCTGTTCTTTTTCCCATGTCCTTTACGCAGTTATCCTTTCTTTTCTGGCCTTTTGGACTGCTTTAGTATGTGGTACAGTAAACTAACAAACTGTTTGCCTGGGTGTTACAGTATATTTATTAAATTTTTTTTTATTTTTTTAATTTTATATTTTTAATAATAATTTTATATCATAATTTTTATTTTTTAATTTAAAAAATTATTATTTAAACAGTAATCACTATTTTTCTAAACACTCCTACAATTCGACTCAATCTTATTGGGATGTTGAAATGATTTTTGTTCAATATGCCGGATCTGGCTGAAATGGCTCAAAATAATTCGGCCCAGTTAAACGTTTGGCCCATATATTGTATTGGGCTTTCGTCGGCCCAATTATTTAGCTATGTGGCCGGGCTAGTGAGAACAAATTGCGCCATTGCGCTGTTACGGGCCCAAATAAAATAGAAAAGGGCTGTGCTAAACATTTAAGGCCCAAATGCTTGTTCATGGGTCGGGATTGTGGCCTAATACCATGCCGGACATCGGCTCGCCCAATGATTTTGCTAAGAACCGGCCCAAACAGATATAAATTCGGCCATTGTATTGTTCATAGGCCCAAATAGAATAAACATGGGCTCCCCAGAGCATTCTTAGGCTCAATTGCTTATTTGTTCGGTGGCCCAATAAAACGCTGGTCTTTGTTGGGCTCAACGATATTGTAATGAAAATGGCCCAAAGATAATTCGACCCAATTACAATTATGGGCTGTGATATGCATTCTTCCGGTCCAACTGCTTATTTATGGGCTCGAATTGTGGCCCAATATTATGTAGGCATTGGTTGGCCCGATGATATTGCCCAGTGACCAGCTCCAAGATCTTCGGCCCAAATTTGAACACATATGGGCTCTGCTGAACATTCAAGCCTAATTGCTTATTTATGGCCTCGGATTGAGGCCCAATATCATACTGGGCATGATTGGCCCAATGATATTGCTCAGTGAACGGCCCAAAGAAAAATAAATTGGGCCGACTCGGTTCATCGGCCCAATTTGAACACATATGGGCTCTGCTGAACGTTTAGGTCCAATTTCTTATTTATGGGCTCAGATTGCGGCCCATTATCATGCTGGGAATGCCGGCCCAATGATGTTGCTAACTGGCAGGCGCAAAGAAAAATAAATTGGGCCATAGCACTGTTATTCGGCCCAAAATGAACGTATATGGGCTTTGCTGAACGTTCAGGCCCAATTGCTTTTTGTGGGCTCTCATTGCGGCCCAATATCATGCTGGGCTGGCCTGAGGGCAAGAAATGGTAATAGGCCCAAATGAACTGATTTGGGTTCCTCTGACTATTTTCAGGCCCAACTGCTTTATGGGCAAAAATTGAGGCCTAATGGGCCTAATTTAAATTATATGGGCTTCATTGGAACTCCTTTAGGCCCAGCTGTTGATTATGGGCTCCGAGTGTGGCCCATAATGAATTTTGTCTGCCCAATTATATTGCTAAGTGGGCAGCCCATTAGGGCGATTATTGCCCAATACTTTGATTTGTGGGTCCGCTGAACTTTCTTGGGATCTAAAAGACGATTTATGGGTTTCAATTGTGGCCCATTATTTTTATAGGCTTGGTTGGCCCCAGGCTCATTCCAGCTATGCTTCAATTCGCTGTCTGGCCCAGTTAGTACATCGATTGGACTAGCGCAGACCCCCTTTCATCGCACAATCCCGCTCGTTTTTTATTAGTTGGCCCTTTCTTTGGTCCGATTTATTCACTGCATTTGTACCCAATCGAGCCGTTGTCCCGACGTGTTGAATTATCCGGTTTTTTGGGCTTAATTGTATTCACAGTGAGATAGATTGATTGGCCGCACATTTGGGCTCAGTTTCTGTGTCAGCCCAATGCACAATTTATGTCCTGATATCGGATCGCTTATCCATACGATTCGGCTAGCTGTTTCAAAGCTTCACTTTTTGGACCATAATTAGTGGTTCAGGTCTACATATCGACTTAACTGGGTTGAATACCCAGTTTGAGGCCCAATCACCAGCCGAATTTAAGAACCTAATCCCCTTTAAGCCACTATGAAGAACGTGATTCTCTTTAAACGCACAACAGGAACCCCAGATTTGATGACAACATTAAATCAGACCGGACCATCTCTTCTTCCTGCTCATCAACATCTATAAACACGGTCTTCACCCACAGACTGCAAGTCCAGTTAAAACGACCATACCAGAGGCAAGAAAAATAGTAGCAAATAGTTAAATAAATATCAAATCCACAAAGAAAGAAAGAAAGAAAGAAAGAAAGCAGCTTACTGACAAAGGGTAGGCCGCATTTTGTCGATATGAAAAAATTACTGTCCTCGTATTAAGCTAAGGTCAATAATAGAAATGACTGATCAATAAACTGTACCAGCCTGTGAATCATTTCTACAAATTGGATAAACCTAAAAAAGGGACTCCGATCTTACATGTAGCTGCTACCTTATCAATTCCTGTATGAAGCAGCTTCAACCAGCTCAATACTCTCCTCCCCTTCAATTTTAAACCTTTCATCGTATGCATGAGCAGCCACGCCGACTGAGGGCACTAAAGAGCCCTGAACCTGAACCCTTGAGCTGACATTCGATTATTGAACAGTTAAGTAACTCCTAACCTTTCACATCTTGAAACACACCTACTGCCACTCTTATCTTGTGTGCGTGTGCACAACTTCGAGACCAACATAACAAACATAAAATTTATTCTCGAAACAGTTGACTTATTTCCTTACAACTTTTATAAATCAGCATGTACTAGTTTTTGTGTTAACTAGATGTTGCTCAACCTTACACAATGTAGGCTGTTCAGTTTTCAATTTCTCTTACCAAGAAATTCTTAACAAACTGTATGAAGTTTTTTCATTACAAACAGTAGGATAATAAACTATATTTCCTCATAAAGTGAAAATGCTTATCTTAAAATACTGATCATGTCTTCACATGAACTAGTCAAGAACTCAAGATGATGCTAATTAGGATATTTTTACCATGAGATCTGTTAAAAGGCCTTCAAAAGACCCAAAGAGGAAAAAAAATTATGCAACACAAGTAATCTAACACCTTAGCCTACATATTTTCATCATGAAATCTGTTATGTGTATTAGCCTAAATAGTTTATCCATATTTGTTTACTTAAAGATCCATCTAGGCAATGTAAAAGGCTTAAATAAAGGAAAGCAAGAATCTATGAAGCCTTGAACCTATACTTTCATAATATTTCACCGTGTGGCAACACAAGCTAACACTTCGTTTAATCTCAATGACTGTTTGTTTTGAAAAAAGTTCTAAATACATCACCACATTTTCTCCTGTCTGAAGAATCTTCAAATCCATAACACATATGACCCAACAACAAAAACAAACCCACAAATACAACCCCCCCTCACACCCAATCCCCAACCCCAAAGCTTATCTGAGCGGTATGCTTAAAGAAACACTGTCCCTTATTTGCTTACCTTTAGTTACCAAAGGCCAATGACCACCAACCCTATTGTCTACCACCTTAAGTTCCTTGTTGATAACAAAAACATGTATGTATCGTAAAGGGTGTAATTAACAAAATATGACATAATTATACAACAAAATACACCTGAAGATGCACATATCTGCACACACATTAAAAATGCAAATACAAGATATCAGCAGCAAAGGTAACCTCATTAGCCAGATAGTCTGACAATAAACAAGTGCAATGACACAACTATGGTATTGGAACATTAAACAGCATTTCTGGTTCAGAAAATAAAACAAGAATTAGATGGATAATGTGTTCCTTAAACTCATCTTAAGTAACAAGTGAATTAGGAAATATAAAACAGTGAATGAAACAAAATTCATATAAGGTCTTTGCTCATGTTATTGGAGAAATTTGGCTTTTGGTCAGAAGATTCATGCTAAAAACTAAAGAAAACTAAGAAAACAATTAACATGTTTCCAAAATAAACTAAAGCAATGAACTCTAGAGAAATTACTTAAGAAAAAAAAAAAGAGTTTAGATAGCTTTATTGGAGCACAGAAATCGGTGAAGCTCCACATTCCCGTGAGCAAATAAACAAATTCTGGCAATTTCAATGATATCTCCTATACAATGCACATAACTTCGTCTTGAAGAGCTTCATCTCCACCATCTTTACTTCAAACAACAAATGCAATGTTAACAACAGATAGTGGCAAAATCCTCAACTATTAACAACAGATAGTGGCAAACCGAACACAAATCCTCCAAAGAGAAATAGAGAGTAGCCAAATAGTAAATACGATCAGACATCAGAAACGAGCCCACATTTCGTGACTATAACAGAAAACTCGCATCGTTATCCAGAAACACAACAATTATAACAGGTTCCTTAATAGACTGGATGAAATTGCCATAGCTTCAAATATTCTAACAAGAAAGAAAGAAGGAAAGAAAAGATAAAACGAAGAAGAAAACCTAAAAAATTAGGGTTTCGGTTGAACGCACCTTGACTAACGGGGACGGAGACCGAAATGAAGAAACAGCGCAATTATAAGAGATTCCTGGAATTTAAAATCAGGTTAAAACTGTATAAATTTGACGATTCGGATAATCGAACAAGACAATGAAAGAAAAGAAAGCCCTAAAATTAGGGTTTTCAGTTGAACGCACCTTGATCGGCGGATGCAATGGAGATAGAAGACGGAGTGGCCGAGTAATCGATAAGCAAAGAATCGCCGAGAGAGAGAGAGATAGAGAGAAAGAGTTGATATCAATGGCGATTCTAGGACGCAGGCAGGAGAAATGAAACCCTAGGCTTCATAGGACTGGAAATGACGCTCTCGCTCTCATCAAGACTCACCAGTTAAATAAAAAAAAAAAATCATTACTAAAACACGAATTTTACTATTTCGAAAGGTACGCAAAAAAAGCAAATTACATACAGGTCCTCCATTTTACGTATAATTATAATTCGGGGTGTCATAAAAACAAATTTGGTTTTTGTATAAAAAAATTTATTAAAATTTACTATATTCCATAATTTAACTTTTCTTTCTGTACTAAATCAAGTAAACTAATCTGTTCTGTTAATTTATTTTTTAATTTTTTATTTACTATGCTCTTATAAAAAATATCTTAATATTAAAAATTCGTATTTCATATGAAAAGTGTGATGTAATTCATTTTTTTTATAAAAAAAAAAATGATAAGCAATCCTGAGACATATTTTGTTTTCTCCTTTAATTTTTAAATATAAGTGAGAGATTAGAAATTGCGAACTGATTTGTATACGTTAACTTAGCTCTCTGAGTGTCTATTCACCCCCCATGGTAGAACTCACTAGTCTCTTCATTTCAATCAGCCTAGGCATGATTGTTGGCCGGCAATATATATTTCTGATATTGGTTTTTTTTATGGCGGTCAGGACATTTTCTTATTACTCTGTTTGTCTTTATAATCGAATTTTAATATATTATTTTATTAATTAAATCAACCCGTTTGATATTGGTTTTTTGAGAATAAGGGAAGGTAGAAGAACCGACTACGGTAAAAAATGATCTATTTGATCCCGTGCGCGAGTTCTTTGCAATTAAATCATGAAAATTATGGATGTATCAGCTATTAGTTAAAAGTTGCGCGATTAGACAAGCCTGATTGTTAATGTGCCTTTTAATCTGACCTTTTCACAATTTGATTAGGACTCCAGAAAAAATAAAAATAAAAATAAAAAAAGGAAGGGAAGAATATGATAAACCAT
>STGP01016150.1:2257-14409 GCA_004918865.1 Caryocar brasiliense | reverse complement strand
AAAAAAAAAAGCATGCATGTTTAAGCCTTGAATTGCGGTTGTTACGTGCTGCTATTTCAAAGTAAAAGAGCTTAATTGAAATGTGTATATATGCCGTGAGTTTTGTCTTTCCTGGCCTTAATGATGTTTTGCGCGTCCAATTGAGTAACATGCCAAAGATGATTTTACAACTGGGACATCATATATGGAATTAGACAACTGTTTTTATGAAGAACTATGAACCAACAGGAGGTTACCAGTTCAACCTTCCAAATCATAGCATAAAAATTAAAAGTAATTTAGCCCGTAGAATTAGTTCAGCCCACTTTATTGGTTAAGTTCTATTTTCTAATTAAATTGTAATAATTATTTATAAATTTTTTAATTTTAATATGAATAATTTATTTTTAATTAAAATAAAAATTTAATTTTATACGTAAAAATTAACTTAAAATATCTAATTGTTAAAAAAAAAAATGAAATAATTTATCCCCCAACGTACCTAAATTATTAGTGAATGCAAAAAACTTGCCAAATTCTAATGTGGGTCAAAAGACTTGGGCCTGACGGAGAAATAACCGAAATCACTAGGATCGGTTAAAAGAGGTAAGATTAATTTAGTACGAATTTATCACATTAATAAGTAAAAAAAATAAAAAAAAGGCCTAAAATGTAAAAGGTGGTGTATTTTTAATGCAAAACGCATCACCGGTTTGTTAGAATATTATTAAAAAGTCTGTCGTGGTTGTTGTCTTTACCAAGCACAAAAACAGGTTAGTAGGACATGTCTCATTGGTAGGGGCAGATGAGCTAACCCCTTTAAATATTTTTGATCGTTAATAAGGTAGATGCTATGGTCTCTGTCTATTTCCACGAAAATGGAAAAATGAAACTTCCTCTAAATCTCTTCAAAATCCTATATAAAAAAATGGCTTGGTGATTGGCTTTCGGGTAACTAATTTAAGAATTGTGTCTAAACCAGTTTCAATTTTTAAATTAAATAATTTTACTAAATAATAATGATTTTTTCTAAATTATTAGAAATCAAGTGAATGCATTTGGAGATGGATAAGTTTTTGGAAGGTGCAGTCAATAGCCCAAGCCCGCACAAGACTCACGAGCAATCATTGCATGGTCCACACCCAAACCAAACCGCGGCTGTGATTGATGGGGCCATGCACGGACAGTCAATAGGGCCACCTGGCCAGGATTTTATCATATTCGCTTTAGGAACCAGCAAAGCGACGTCGCAACTTCCCATTTTATTTTTGATTTTTTTTTATTTCTTTATTTTTTTAAAAAAATAAAAATTTATACTTAAAACCCAAAAATCTCAAAATGTGATTCTGCATATCAAAATTTTTGGATTAGATAGATGTCTCTTTTTGAAAGATTAGACTTTGTGGACAGTCCATACTGCAAACACATCTATATGTGTCATTTTAGGACAGTCCATCAATGTGTAATCAACAAACCAACAACTGCAAACGAACAAGAAAGGAGACTCTTGTAATGTACCACATAATTAGGACTTGGTTTATTAGAAGGCTCATTTCAAACCATAAGTTTCTGCACCATAAATTAAAAGCAACCGAAATGAAGTGTGTGGCAATGTGGTGCAATGCAACTCCATCCAGGTTCCAGGCATGGCATCTCCTATTTATGATCTGTCTGGTACCTGATAAGAGACAGAAGATGGCCGACAAGAATCCGATGGCATTGTAGAAAATAATTAAAAATGACTAAATTATTACATCAATTATATCATAATAAAAAATATATATTTTTATTTAATTTAATAGTTTATATTCTTAAATTTTTGTTTTTTTAATATAATATTTAAATTTTTTATAATTAAGTAGTCCAGAATTCAATGTAGCACCAGAAAACAAATATATGTATATTTTTAATTATTTTTGGTGCAAATTCTGTGCTGAAAAAATATTCATTTGTTAAATCATTCAATTTGATTGAGGCCAGATTAGGGTGTGATATTTTCATTGTAACAGCGGCTCCAAATGACACGTAAGCCTCCAGCTAGATGCTGACATGGCAAGATATCTAAAATAATAATTAATATTTGAAAAAACGTTAACAGAAGTAGATTCTCACTTCCATTAAACATCTTCATGACAAAAAAAACCAAAGGCAAAACAGATCTCCAACTCTAAGCTCTCCAAAACCTCAAACTCCTCGAATTTTCGAAACCCGCTTCTCAGAATTTGATTTCTTTTGTTCAGAAAGATGCAAAGATCAAATCTTTTTCTAACAACAATCCTTGGGTTCATTTTAACGTTTGCAGAGTCGATGAGATTCGATCTGACATCAGGACACACAAAGTGCATATCGGAGGATATAAAGAGCAATTCAATGACTGTTGGGAAGTACAACGTTGTCAATCCCAATGAAGGGCACCCAGTTCCTGAAAGCCACAGGGTTACTGTCAGGGTAATGTAACAAAAGCTGCACTCTTTAGAATTCTAATTTTCAATGTGTTTTTTTATGTGGGTCTCAGTCCATTTGAAGTTATCTGCATTTATTCTTATTTGGGTTTGTTTCTTTTGTCTGGATATTGGTTTGTCTCTATGCATTTGGACAGCAAATGTGGTGAAAAAAATGGAAATTATTCAAAGTTGGCATCTTTTTTTTTTTTTAATATTTCTTGTTAGTGTTTGAAAATGTGTTAATTGTGGAAAGATTGTTTTTTAAAATTTATTGGGTGGTTGGTTGCTTGTTAAATATTCTCATTGGACACGAAAATCCAAATGAAAGAACATTTGCTGTCGGTTGTTTTTGTTTTCAAAAATTAATCCAGACTTGGGCGTTTTTTGTTTGTCTTGTTAGTGTTGAAAAGGTCTTATGTTAGGGAAAGATTGTTCGTTTAGATTTGTGGGTTGTTAAGAGGTTTTGTTACGCATGAAAATCCAAATGAATGAAGTATACCGGCTGCCGGTTGTTTTTAGTTGTTATTGTTGTGTTGTAAGTTGGTTCTGTGGTTTTTGGTGGTGATTATGGTTTTGATATAGGTGACATCGCCGCTTGGAAACAATTTCCACTACGGGGATCATGTGGATTCTGGTAATTTTGCATTCACTGCTGCTGAGGCTGGTGATTACACAACTTGCTTTTGGGCCAATGAGCACAAGCCAGAAATTAAAATCAGTATTGAGTTCGAGTGGAGAACTGGTGTGGCTGCTAAGGATTATTCTAAGGTTGCTAAGAAAGGGCAGATTGAAGTAAGTAGTTCTTTGTACCTTTTCTCTGAGTGTTTAGGTTATTTGCTTCTTTTGATTATTTCACTTTGACAGCCATGCTATAATTGTCATGAGATAACGTTATTTGTCAAGTGTTGCTTCAAACTGTTTTTCGCTTTGCGGCTGTAGGAATATTGAGATTGCTTGCTAGTCTTAGATTTTCGAATTTATGATCAGGTTTTAGCAATTCTTATGCTGTAGCAATGCTGCTTGCTTGAATCTGTTAAGATTCCTCATGGACAGTGGTTTTGATCATTTTCAATATAAGGTGGTGCTTGTCTGAATTTGCTATAGTTATAGAAATGATGTATCATAATTGTGATAGCTTCCCTTATTCCAAAATTTCTGGCTCAGGTATTGGTCTTGATGCCAAAAGTTGAGTGTCATTAACTTATGCACTTGGGTGTGCAAAATTATTGTGACATACTTGATATTATGGGAGTATGCATGTTACTGCAAGAATTGCTGATTTTTTGTGACAATAATCGTCTGAAATAGTTTGTCAAGACTAATTATCCAATTGGAACTAGTTGATTCAGATGAAAGGGCTACTGATAGTGACCTGATATTTGTATCCATTCCTGGAGCAGTCCAAATTGAGTCTCTAGCATTGCCTGCCTACCATTAAACTTATATGCTGATTTTTGTTTTCCCTTTAGTTTTTCATTTTCCCAAGCATTTGTCCACGAATTTCTTATTTGTTTTAATTTGTAAGTTTTAGTGTTAGAGAAAAAGTTGATTACATGAAATTTTATGGGAGGAGCTGTCCTGAGTGGTTTGAGTTCTTCTAGGTTTCTTTAATGTGCGTTTTCATCTATTTCACTAGGCTATGGAACTTGAGTTGAAGAAATTGCAAGACACAGTCACATCTATTCATGATGAGATGTTCTATCTTCGCGAGAGGTATGAATGTTATAACTTCTATTAAGCATCCACCCCCTTCTCTCTCTCTCTCTCTCTTTCTCTCTGTCCCTCCCTCCCACTCTTGTGTGTGCGCACATGTGCCTGTGGGTTACCCTATAGAACATCATGGAGTTTATTATGTCTTCAAATACCTTGTTGATGCATTGATCTGGGCTCACAGCTGTTTGTCATCCTTGAAACATTGTAAAGCCGTCACTACCTCTTCTCCGAAGACAGTTGTCATTAACTTTTGTGTCTTCTCCTTTTTGAGCTGCTGATGTTTCAGGGAGGAAGAAATGCAACAACTGAATAGATCCACAAACTCCAAAATGGCCTTTTTGGGTTTCCTGTCGCTTGTTGTTTGCTTATCAGTTGCTGGTTTGCAGTTTTGGCACCTGAAGACATATTTTGAGAGGAAGAAGCTCCTCTAATTCTGCAACCTTTCACTGTTCAACTGTTTTTTATCTCTAACCTATGCTCGGCAGTTAGGCTCCTGCATGATCGATTCTAAACTCAGATGCCTTATAGTAGGAACCCCTTTACCAACAGGCTAAAGTTGGTAATGCTGAGGATGTTGATACAAGAAAAGTACTCTCTCTCTCTCTCATTTTTTGGCATGTAACTAGGGATGCTTACCATTTGAAAACTGAAATCGGAGAATTTTCCTTTGTGGTTTATCTCCCTTTTTTTATTATTTATCTTGCAATACAGATGGCTACGCTGTAAAAAAATAATTCTGTACGTATGATTAATTGTGTTATTTTTAATTAATTAATTAATTTTAATTATTAATTTAAAAATTATATAATAAAATTTTTTAAAAAATTATTTTAGTAATCATAAATTTAAAAAAAAGGGTTTTGACTTCATAACTTAACATAAATCTCCTCTAATAAATAAATAAATAAATAAATAAAAACCTAAGACAAATCCTTTCGTAAAAAACACCTTAAAAGCATAATAACGTGAAAGACGACGACGGTAACAACGTTGGCCTTAGTAGAATAATAATAACGGTCATACAAAAAATCAGTTACAACAAAACAAAGAAGACCCTGAAATATGCACCCGCCAAAACAACAAAACTACAAGCCGCTGCTTCTCAGCGCTCTAGCTTCCATGGCAGAGGCCTGTCCTTCCATCACCCACCTCAAGCAAATCCACGCCCACTCCATCATCACAAACCTCCACCGCCACCCCATCATCCTCGGAAAACTCCTCCGCTTTGCTGCCGTCTCGCCGTCCGGTGACTTGGCCTACGCTCGTTGTCTGTTCGATCAAATGCCACAGCCGAACACTTTCTTCTACAACACTCTCATTCGCGGGTACGCTAAAAGCTCCTTTCCTTCCTGTTCTGTTGGCCTGTTTAATCAAATGAGGCAGAAGTGCATTGACCCAGATGAGTTTTCTTTTAATTTCTTGATAAAAGCGCGGTCTAGAGTAGGAAAGGACTTGCCTTTGGCTATGGATTGTGATGAGATACATGGGGCGGTGTTAAAGTTCGGGTTTTGCTCGCATCTGTTTGTTCAGAATGCTTTGATTCATTTATATGCGGTGAGGGGGTGTCCAGTGGCAGCTTGGAGAGTGTTCAATGAGACTGTGGGAGTAGATGTTGTCTCCTGGTCTGGTTTGGTTTTGGCACATGTGAGGGCTGGAGAATTGGATCTTGCTAGGCAAGTTTTTGACCAGATGCCAGAGAAGGATGTGGTTTCTTGGACGGCTATGGTTTCTGCGTATTCACAAGCTAAGCTTTCGAGAGAGGCATTGGAGTTGTTTGGAGAGATGAGAAATGCAGGAGTTAGACCGGATGAGGTCACTCTTGTTAGTGTGATTTCAGCGTGTGCGAGTTTGGGTGATGTGGAAATGGGGATTGGTGTGCATTATTATATCGTTGAGAATGGGTTTGGTTGGATGGTTTCGCTATGCAATGCTTTGATTGATATGTATGCAAAGTGTGGATGCATGGATGGAGCATGGCAGGTGTTCAACAAGATGAGTAGGAAGAGCTTGATTACATGGAATTCAATGATTTCTGCATGTGCTAACTATAGTGATGCCGAAGATGCATTTGGGTTGTTTAATTGCATGTTGAATTCTGGGGTTATGCCTGATGGAATCACATTTTTAGCTCTTTTGACTGCATACAGAAACAGAGGTTTGGTGGATGAAGGGTACAGGCTTTTTGAGAGCATGCAGAGCGACTACGGAATCAAGGCAAATATTGAGCATTACGGATGCATGGTGGATATGTTAGGCCGTGCAGGACTGTTAAAGGAGGCATATAGATTGATTGTTAACATGCCAATACCAAGCAATGATGTTGTTTGGGGAGCTCTGCTTGCGGCCTGCAGAGTACATGCTGATGTGGATATGGGAGATAGGGTTGTGAAGAAGCTTTTAGAGTTAAAACCAGATGAAGGAGGATACTATATTCTGCTTCGTGATATTTATGTTGCTGCTGGTCAAACAGATGAAGTAAATGAGATGAGGCAAGCCATGAGTGAAAGTGGAGCAAGAAAGAATCCAGGCTGCAGTTGGGTGGGAACATGAACTTCACAATTTGTGCTCCATTCACCACAGGAGTTCCATAACTATATCAAAGTTTTTCTATGGTTTTGTGTTGTTTTGGACATCTAGAATGTACTATTTGCAGATGGTTGTTGCGGATCCAACAGATGTTCAGAGTCGTGAAGCCATCAAGCAAATCTAGCTTGGCTGATCTTTGCACCTACTAGAACTTAGCTTTGTGCGGAATAGTGTTTTTATAATACATCTGCCCTGCAAGCTGCCTGATTGATGACAATTCTGGTAAAGAAAACAATGTGGGAATAGGCTGCATAAGGCAATGTTGAGAAGTAAACATCAGTGGTTAAGTTTGATCCATCACAGCTGAATAGTCAGAAAAATAAAGTACTACAGTTTGCTTGGGCATCTTTCGTGGAAGATCATACTGCAGGACAACTTAAAGGAGGGGAAGCATCAATTTGATTACTTAGTTTTCTTGTGCAAACTGCAAAGATATGTTGCCTGATAGAAGCTCACCAATATGGCAATTGATTAAAGGTAATGAGGATTGTCGCCAGCACAGATGTTTCCACATAGATTTTATGTCCAGTGTTTGTTTTTCTTAGGTGAAGCCACTAGCTTCCCATGCCCCTCCTTCAGAGCTACACTAAAACAAAGGGCCTCCAGCTGGTGTCTCTGGTGCACTCTGCATCCTTGCCAAGTATCGTGTGCATTTCTATAGTGAGATCCTTGAATGCTAGAATAAGACCAGACATTTATATGATTAGAGTTGATTCAAAATCTATTATATGCATAAAATGTGTTTTGCAACTCATAGATTTGGGCAACTTATGTATTTGTTCTGAGATTACGTGCCTTTAGAACTGTACCTGTCTATTCCAACATGTTATAGCCGAGTTTCTGATGGAATTTCTCTGGTAAATCATGAAGTAACCTAAATTGTTGTAATTCTTATATTTTACCAGATTTCAAATGGTTAAATTCAAGGCATCATTGTTGAAGTGCAGGGATAACTGGAAGAAGTATTCATCGTGCCTGACAGCTACTTTGTAAAAGGCCGTGCCTGACAGCTACTCTTGTAAAAGGCTGGCTGGTATCAGATACTCTTGTAAACGGCTGGCTGGTATCAGATACTCTTGTAGATGACCTTTCAAGGCTTTGTGGAGCCCATCATAAAGCAGAAGCTGAGAAAACAACAAAAAATAATAAAACCTGATTGAAACTCTACTTTTGAAGGGTCAATTATTGCTCCGAAATAGATCATTTTCAACCATTGATTATACTGAGCTTTATCTTTAGAATAGATGCGCGGTCAGAAGGCAAAAAGGACCTGAAGGCATTATTTTTTTGTTTCCTCAGATCAAGTGATCAGTGGCAAAAGTAAAGCTCTTGACTAGACACAATAGTTGGTATTCCTCTCCTCGTTTAGGTCTCTCACTTTTGATCATATACTTGAAGTTCCAGATCTTCTTTTTAATATTCCTCTTTTCCCCGAAGGCCAACCCATGGCTGATGCACTTGTTTCTGCCTTTGTAAGTGGGAACTTGAATTCACTGGTGCATGAAGAGTTTGGAATTTTTGGGAGCTTGAAGACTGTGCTTGAGAATCTGGAAAGCAAGTTAAGCATGATCCAAGCTGTGATCCGACATGAAGAAAATAAGCAATGGAAGAGTGAGCTTGTGCAGAATTGGCTAAGAAAACTCAAGGATGTAGCTTATGATGTCGATGATGTGCTAGATGAGTTTGCAATAGTTGCTCAAAGGTGGAAGCTGCCTAGAGGTCTGAAATATCGAGTACAGTCTTTCTTTTCACTGGAAAATTCACTTGTTTCTCATGTAAAAATTGCAAACAATGTGAAGACCATTCGTGAAAAGTTGGATGCTCTTGCGAGTGAGAGAGATATTCCCCTACAGGGAGTTTGGAACATAGAAGAAGACAGCTTAGATTGGCGAGAATCCAGCTCTCTGGTGAATGAATCAGAAGTAGTTGGAAGAGGTAAGGAGAAAGAAGAGTTAATCAATATGCTGCTTACCAATTCAGGCGACCTATTTGTTTACGCAATATGTGGCATGGGGGGACTCGGAAAGACAACTGTTGCCAAATTGGTCTACAATGATGTAAGAATTGGAAGTCATTTTGATTTGAGAATTTGGGTATGTGTTGCCAATGATTTTGATATGACAAAGTTGACAAGAGCCATTGTAGAGTCCATTGAAGGCATCTCTCATAACATCCAAAAGTTGGATCCCTTGCTGCGGAAGCTTCAAGAGAAGTTGAGTGGGTTAAAATTTTGCTAATATTAGATGATGTGTGGAATGAAGACTATGCTAAATGGAATGATCTAAAGGATGCATTAAGGTGTGGAGCTAAAGGAAGCACTGTTATTGCAACCACTCAAATTGAAAAAGTTGCTGTGATGATGGAAGCTTTTTGTGTTCAACATTTGGAAAGGCTCTCAGATGATGATTCCTGGGATTTGTTTGAGCGGCAGGCATTTGGGCTGGAAAGAAACGAGAGCCATGAACACCTGAAATCAATTGGAAAAGCAATTGTCAAGAAGTGTGGAGGGGTGCCCTTAGCAATTAAGGCATTAGGAGTTTTAATGCACTTCAAAGGAGAAGAAAGCGAATGGTTGTCAGTCAACCAAAGCGAAATATGGGATCTACCAGATGAAGCGAGCAGAATTCTAGATGTATTGAGGTTAAGTTATACTCATATATGGCCAGCATTAAAGTAATGTTTCACATTTTGCTCTATATTTCCGAAAGATGTAGTTATGAGGAAGGATCAACTGATAGCATTATGGATGGCAAATGGCTTTATTTATCGTTGGGGGCAAATGGATTTGCATGACATGGGCCCTGAGATTTTCAATGAATTATTTCGGAGGTCATTTTTTCAAGAAGTGGAGGAGGAAATATGGGGCAATACAATATGTAAAATGCATGATCTTGTTCATGATCTCGCAAAATCTATTATAATGGATGAATGCTGTTTGTTAAAGCCCAGTGTTGGAGGATCCTAGAAAGATTCGTTACTTAGCTGCTTCTTCTAGGTCATTGCAAACTCCTTCCTGGTGCAAGGAGATAATCAAAATCCCATCCTTGCGCTCATTTGTTCTACTTGATAACTTTCCCTGGAGCATTCATCCCTGCTTTGCTAAACAAAGGCGTCTGAGGGCTTTGTATTTACGGAGTTGGGGCTTCAACAAATTATCAATTTTAATTGGTAATTTAAAACATCTAAGGTATCTAGATCTTTCACACTCTCATTTAAGAAGTTTACTTGAATCAACCACTAACCTCCAAAACCTACAAATACTAAATCTAGAATATTGCACCCACATCTTTAAGTTACCCAAAGACATGAAGTATATGAAGAAACTGACATATCTCAAACCTCAAAGGGTGTGATTCACTCAGCTATATGCCAGCTAGAATGGGAGAATTGACTTGCTTGCGGAAGCTTAGTATCTTCATTGTGGGCAAGGGTGATGGTCATCACATTAAGGAGCTAAAATGCCTGAAACGTGGAGGAGAGTTAAGCATGAAGAACCTTGATGATGTTAAAGACTTATCAGATGCAAAACGTGCCAATTTATCACAAAAGAAAGATCTTTGATCATTGGAGTTATCTTGGCACAAAGATAGCAGCAGAGGAAACGTTGAAGAAGTCCTCAACGGCCTCCAACCACATTCAAGTATAAAGAAGTTATGTATAAGCAAATATCAAGGTTCAAAACTTCCAAATTGGGTAGCAGACTTGCACTTGCCAAATCTTGTGGAGATGTTGCTAGAAAAATGCAGGAAATGTGAGCGTCTCCCATGTCTTGGCAAATTACAGTTCCTTAAGGATCTTCCTTTGATTGGAATGGATGCTGTGATCTATTTTGACAGTGATGTATACGGAGATACAGACAATCCTTTCCTATCACTGGAAAGGCTGACTCTTCACTCCATGCCTGGCTTAAAGGGATGGACAGTGGAAGGTGGAAATCACAGTTTCTCTTGCCTTGAAAAGTTAACGGTCATTGATTGCCTTAGGTTGGATGAATTGCCGATCATACCATCTGTCAGAAAACTGGAAACTGGAAGAAGTGTGGCTTTACCGAAATTGCTTATGAACTTCACTGATCTTACCCTCCTTGAGATTGTGGACTTTCCTGAGATGACTTTACTTCTTGATGGACTGCTGCAAAACCTTACAAAGCTTGAATACTTGAAAATAAGTGGGCTTCCAAAGCTTGAGTCCCTGTCAAATCACCTAAACAGCCTGTCTGCTCTTAACTCCTTGTTTCTTAGTCATTGTTCTAGACTCAAAAGCTTGCCGGAAGAAGGTCTAAGGAAGCTCAAATCCTTGGAGGGGCTAGCGATTTCTAATTGTGGGCTTGTCTCCCTTCCAGTCAATGGACTGTATGGCCTGAATTCTCTCAGGTATTTGCGTATCAGATCTTGTGATGAATTTACCTCTCTCTCTGAAGGGGTGCAGTATTTGACATCCCTCCTTTCTTTGAGTCTCCATTACTGCCCGAAGATGATTTCATTGCCAGAGAGTATTGGACATCTCACTTCTCTTAGGAATCTTACAATCTTTCATTGGGGTGGATTGTCTTCCCTGCCAAATGGGATGGGATATCTGAGGTCACTTTCAACCTTGGAGATTTGGGGTTGCACGAAATTAGTTTCTTTGCTGGAAGGGATCCAAAATCTCAACTCGCTGAGGAAGTTGTCCATTAGCATGTGCCCGCGTTTGGAAAGACAATGCCAGAAAGAAAGGGGAGAGGATTGGCCGAAGATCGGTCACATCCCGAACATTCTTATCAATGGTCAACTAGTGCAATGTTTGGACGGCTAAGAGCCTCATTTTGCTGTGACATCCGAAAGGGTCTTCTGTTCAGCCTTAGTACCTCAGTGACATCGGAGATGGCGGCCTATCAAGATTTGCGAATTGGGTTAGAAGTTGATATTTATGCTAAATGCTGTAAATTATATGCTATGTGCGACAGTGCACAGGAGAGCACTGTGTTTTTTAAGTGATCACACTGTTCGAGTAAGTGTTCAAGTGTTTAAGTGACTCTACCACATTCAATTTGAAAAATTTTTCATAGGAGGACATCGTGAGATTAACAAGGGGATAATACTTTACAGATTAGTTTCGCAATGTCTGCTTGTTGTAAGACAAAATTGTGAGGCCACCAGCCAAAGCGGACGGAGTCTGTGTAGGGGGCGGCACCACGCGAATTGATTGTTTGATAAATAACTGGAAGAATGTACGAGTATCATCGTGGTATGCTTTGATTGGTGTTTGTATGAGTATTACTGGTGAATACACAGAAGATGGGTCAGTGTTTTACATATGTCTGTTGAGATGATGTGCACATTCAGCCGCTCGTGAGAGCGTCTCATCCATAAAACCATAGAAGATTCTGCCAATAAGACTCGAAATCTCTGGTGAAAAAACAAAGAAGTATAATATATAATATACGAAGTC
>STGP01016148.1:0-10427 GCA_004918865.1 Caryocar brasiliense | reverse complement strand
ACGCAACACACTATTACGCACCTTCAAAAATTGCTACGGATCTGAGCTTCTCTTCCAATTGGTCAGAAACGTGTCATACATCGTTGGTTCCCTCTTGTGACTTTTTGCTTTCTGATTTGGCCACGTGTCATATTGTTATTCACCCACTTCATCTGTTGACTTCTAATTTTGATGGCATTGACTTTTGTTGCTTCTTTTAACATGGTTGTCTTTGATCGAGTTGACTTTTCTTAGGATTTGTTTCTTAAGGTTTTTTGGTGTGTTCGTTCCATTTTTTCACTCTATTTTGTTATTTGGAGCTTCTTTTATTCACTTTTATGGGTATTATGGGGAATATATTAAGCTTTTAATTTAATAAACCAATTAAAATAATTTTTTATAGCATTAATTACATCTCATGGGCTGAAGAAATGTCTAATTTTTTAAAAGGTAGATGTTTTTAGGTCTTTATCACCAATGATTACTCCGAATTAACCAAAAAAGCTTTAGAAAAGTTGAAAGTTTGGGATAGCAAAAAATCATCAAATTCTGACTTGGATCTAAAATACTTGTGTCACATCTGTCAAGCTTCAGTCTAACTTGCCAAACATTATTCCACTGTAGATATTACTCACCAGTACCAGTTATCGAGTTAGTCTATTAATTATTTTCTTTGTCAGATATATGCTATTGGAGATTATTAGCCTTATTTAAACCTCATTTCAATAATGCTATGGACATTGAAATGTTTGTGAATTATCAGGATCAATATATGTCATGCAATTTGTTATGTCACTTTGTGTTAAGTTTAAGTCAGTTTGTGCCTCCTTGTTGCATAAACATCCATTTTTAGACTTGAAATTGTGGTTAAGGAACTTCTCACAAAAGAAATCAATCTTGCTATGCTCAGGTCCTCTTGATATCTTATTGTCACTAAAATGGTATTGCTACATCTATTGGCTCCTCACACCCTCGATGAAGAATTAGTTGCTGTTATTATCATCAATCTGGTCACATATTTAACTGCCCAAAACTCACTCAAAGTTGGCTACTAGGATAGCTAGCAGTTTCAAGTCTCTGCCTTCTAGAGCTATTACCATTACTTAATCTGTTGCCATTGAGGACTCTACTTCCACTCTGTCCCTTCAATATATTGGTAATATTCTTCTTAAAGAACTTAATACCCTAAAACAAGAAGATTCATCCTCCCTCTAATACTTTCTGTCTTACTTTATTTATCACTAAAAGTAATTCATCTTTATCATTTTTTTATTCTAGATGTTGTAATCATATGGCCTCTAATTCACGTACTTTTATAAATAAAGTTCCAACTCCTCATGGTCCTATCATTTATAGTGCAGATGATTCTCAATTATAAATATTGGTAATGTATTCATATCCAACTTTTTTCTACCAACTATTACCTTTTTTGCCTCTAAACTTGTCATAAATCTCTTCTCTGTTGGTCAATTAATTGAATTAAATGTTATTTTACTTTCTCTCTCTCATGATTGTCTTGTATGGAATCCATAGATAAGGCAAATCCTTAGTACAGGATGTAAAGTTTGCTGACTATTTAATCTTGAGTTGTTAAAACTTCCATATCGACTGTTTTGTGGTACTGCACTTTTCACTGGTATCTGGCATTATCATTTTGGTCATACTTGTCTTTTCAAATTAGCCCTTAATTTCTAGTAATCTATTATGATAAATTAAGCATAAAAATGTTTATTTTATTTCATGTTGTCTTACTAAATGTCATGCATGACCTTTTATTGTCAATACATCTATTGCTTCATAATCATTTAATTTAGTTCATTCTAATATTTAGGGACCTTCTTCGATTGCGACCATAGAATGCTCAAAACATTTTATTATTTTTGTGGATAATTACTCTATATTCACTTAAATTTATCTATTGTATAATTGGCTTGAACTTCCTAAATTTTTTTTAGAATTTACCATAATGGTTAAAACTCAATTTTTTATAATATTATATTTCTCTTTAACTAAAAAGATTTTATTACATATGTTATTCTTCTTTTCTTTATTGTACGGGTTATTATGTACATTTTAATCAAAATTATCATTTATTAAAAAAAAAAAGAAAAGAGACAAAGTAAACAAAAAATTCACAACAAATGCACAAACATCCCTATTCCAACAACAAAAGCAAAAAGTAAAATATTAAAGCCAAAAAAGTAATAGCAACCTAAAAAATCCCATATGCCTTGTCTTACTGTCTTTCTTATCTCTAACCTTGCCATAAACTTTATCTCTGTGAGTCAATTGATTAAATAAAATGTTATTTTATTTTTTCTTTCTCATGGTTGTCTTGTGTTGAATCCACAAACAACGCAAACTTTAGGATAGGACATAAAGTTGGCTGACTAATTGGTTTTAAGTCATTAAAACATCCATCTCGATTGTTTTGTGGTGCTACACTTTTCACTGGCATTTGGCATTATTATTTTGGTCATTCTTCTCTTTCTAAAGTATTACCCCTAATTTCTAGTAATATATTAGGATCAATCAAACATGAAAATATTTATGATATTTCTTCATGACCTTTTAATGCCAATGAATCTATTGCTTCACAATCATTTAATTTAGTCCAATTTGATATTTACAACTTTTTTTATTTGTATAGGGCTAAATGCCCAATAAACACAAAAACTACAAAATGAACCAATGTAATCTTAGAAGAGATATTCCCATCAAATGCTGCTGTAACAGAGGCATATGATTAGGTAAATGGCAACCCAAAACATGCAAACTTAAAGGCTATAAAATACTATAATTAGCTAGCTAATCTACACATCGATTTCCTCCCCTATAGACATACTGTAACGATATTTCTCAACTCTGCATCATTATTCCATTTATCTGTGGAACCAGTGAAGCTAATGGCCCCCAGTGTAGCTCCTCTTTCAACAATAGTTGAATAACAACTTGGGAATCCAACTCCACCATCACCTTGCGATATCGCCCATACTAAACTAGTCTAAAACCATGAAAAAGAGCCCATAATTTGGCCTTCACAGAAGCACAAGTGCCAAAATATACACTGAAACCGCTAACCTATAACAGCTTCCTTGTTTTGATGGAATTTGTGGGAAAAAAAAGAAGTCATAAGAAATAATTACAATTTCCACTGTTTGGTGATTAAATAAACCATAGGAAAATAATAGAAAAGAAAAAAAAAATTGAGTGTCTAACTTCCTATGAGACCCACAAAATAATTCCCCACCAAAATGGTGGGAAAAGGAACAAAATGGAAAGTAAGGGAGCAAAATGAAATTAAGAATAAAATGATCTATTAACTTTTTACTAAATTAGCCTCACACATCTCTTTTCTTTTTTATGCTTTCCACATATTGCTTTTTCACTTTGTCCCTTTTTCACTCTCTTCACATATTTCTTTTTCACTCTCTTTCAACAAAGGTATGCACTAGACTTTTCTTTTTTTCTTATTCAACAAAAAATGAGTAATTTTTATGTTGTATACTAATTTTTACTTTTATCCATCTTTGTTTTCTAGAATAATTAGCATATTCAGTATTCTTTCTTTTCAGTATTTTGTCCTTTCATCTAATTAAAGTATTTATCATTAATGTTACTCTTATTTGGCTAATGAGTGAATGCGTTTTCTTGATTTTTGGATAAATTTCTAATTTTTTTCAAGTGTATAATACTATTTGTGTATGCTTTTAAAAACCTAGAATCATAAGACTGTAATACTATTTGTGTGTTCTTCTAAAAACCTACATAAGTAAAGCATGTAAAACATATGCTCTTTGACACATAGCCTTAAAAATCTTATGCTCATTATGTGTTAGAAAACTTAGACTTTGTGACACAGAGCTTTAGAAAACTTGGAATCATAAGACATTCATGTGTGTTTCTAAAAGCCTGGACAAGTAAATCATATACTCCTTAACATCATATGTATTTGTAAAGCATATGCTCTTTAACGCATAGCCTAAAAAATCCTAATTTTCACATTTTCAAACAACTACGCACATGACCCAAATTTCAAACAGTGTTTAAAGATCAAGGATATAAAAAAAGAAAATGTATGAATGAACAAAGCATTAAAGTATGCAGAAATTGGCTGGCTTCTTTGAAATTGTGTTTTTACACTATAAATACTTAAGCATACTTTACAAAATAAAAGTTTGTTGAAATTGGCTGGTTATAATTTCCTTTCATTTTTGAACAATTTAGTTGCTTGGCTAGCTTTTTTTTAATGTTTGGGTTGTTTTGGGCATCTATAATTTTGTTCCAGGAAGACCATTTATTTTATTGACATTGATGCATAATATTTTAGTTTAAACTAAGTAGTTGTTAAACTAACTAATTTAGACTTCTTTAATATTAAAATAATTTAGACAATGGATATAGTAAGGAATTAGAGACAAACTGAGGACGATTCAGAAGATGAATGGACTGATTGGGATCGAGCTCGATGAATAGCCATGGTAAAAGTTATTTGTCATATTGTACATGCACTTAGCCTTATCCATAGAAATTATAAGTTAAATTTTATAAATTATCCTATTTTGCTAAAACCTATAATAGAGGAAGAGAAGGAACAAGTTTGACAACAAATAATGGATCATCTTAGAGATTTTCTTATCTCTTGTCATAATGTTCTTCGAATGGGACCAGTTCCATTTAAGTATTTGTTTGATAAATTTTAAGATAATAGTCCCTTAAAGATACTCGATGAGCAATAATTAAGGAATAAGTTGTTGTATATTTTTATCATAATAGGACACACTTTTAAGGTTTGTCTGTAGGTTTTAGTGTGAAAGTAATTCGGAGTTTGGTTTATACATTCAAAAATTTAATCATAATTTAATTCATTCAACCCCATAAATATCGTTTCAACCTTTGATTGCATCATATAATATCCCTATTCAATTCTATCATATAAAAAAGAGAAGGTTTAAGGGTCACCTTAAAGGGTGCAAAAACAATTTTAAGCTCCTCAAGTGTGAAGCCTCTAGATCATCCACATGAACCAATTTGATCAAAAATTAAACCCGTGGTTTAATCCTTTTTTCTCTTAGAAAACGTTTTTCTCTAGGTTGCCCTAAGGATGAAAAACTAAGACTAGTAAGCCTTATTTTGGTGTAAGGATCTTTAAGGATGAGGGGATGATTTTCTTTTCTCTCTTGAGAGTCTCTAATCTCAATAGCTTTTGGGATATCTTATACGTGTGAAAATTCAGCCCCTAGGATCCTTTATATAGGCACTTAATAAGTCTTTTAATTGCATTAGGAAAACTTAATTTCCTAATTAGTTGGACTAATTAAATTAATTGTATTTTTTATAGGCCGAGCCTTTCTTCTTAATTAAGTCCATTATGGATTAGGCCTAATCTTTTAATTAATTTCTTATGGGCTTATATTAATAAGCTGGCCTTATTAAATAATTAGATCCATTATTATACTTATTGGTCCTAGGCCCAATACCTATTAATTAAAAGATCATCCTCCTAAGTATTGGGCTTCCATAAAGGCCTTTCACATTAGGACCCTCCTAATAAAATACTTATTTATTTTATAACAACTTATGAATTGGGTTTTAAGATGCGCTAGTAACATTGCAACCTAATTGTAAGCCTATTTCATGAATTAATTTTGATCTCTATCAAATTAATTCTTTTTCTTGACTTTCATCAGTTCTTTTGCGTGTGACTAACTAGGTTCATTACTAATTGCCTATGAGATTATAATGTAAAACCTTTCACATGACTGGAAATGCCCTTTCTATAACTTGGTAAAATTTCTATAATATCCTTGGTTCTCATAAGTCAAAATTGACATCTAACACAATGTGTTAAGACTACCCAAGTAGTAATAAATGTATAAAATAATTAATATATCCTTTATGAACCATAAACATAATTATCGTGTACTAGAATCCATTTATTACAAGATCCTAATCTAGCTAGGGTTATGGTGAATGTTAAACCTTATAGACAGGATCATATGACTCCACTCAGGTTATAATTCTTAAATAGTGTGAATTAAATTTAATTTACTATGCCTTGGCTAAGGTTTTGTCTATCAAGAATAACTAGAATCATAGAATCTTATCCTTGTTTGCTCGAGGGAATGAATTCCTTCTTGTATAAACACCTATTTTCATACATAACTAATTAGAGCCACCAGAAGTTGGATACCTATAAATGATTAAACAAGTACATAAGCAGTGACAAACTATATTTAACTATACATGAGATAACTGAGTCACCTCAAGTCTAAGGATTATATGCACCATTATGATTTTAAATTCTGATCATTGACATTAAGTAAAATTACCATATAATTAATATCAAATGCCATGTTCGACCTACTCATCACATGAGTGCCCACTATGTTTGTCTCGATATCTAATATCAAATAATATGAGACTCACTATTCCATACTTCATTAACATCACAAATTAATTATGGAGACAAACAAAGGTAACAATCTTCTAGAGTAGTGATGCCCAATTAAAACGCCTATAATATTAAACTATTTTAAGTACTTATATTAGACAACTTCATCACTTATATTCTCAACACTTGAGAATGAAGTTTGTAATAAGTTACTTGTGAACTTATATTCAAATTAAATGCATATCAAGGACATTTAAATAAATGAATATTTTTATTACCATAATTAGAATTATGAAATAACTTGTTACATTGCTCTAAGGCAAATAACTAATATCGTGTGGTGTCATTTATGTTTCGTTGCTCTTTTAAGACTATACACCAACATTTAGTGGTGAAGCCATGTTGAAGAGCAGGGAGGCAATTGCCCCTTTTCTTTTTGCGACAATAACAACAATGGAAAATTAGCATAAATTTCTTATGACAACATTAATAACATGTCTTAATCATTAAATAAATGGCTTGAACATTGACCTGTGATGAAGAATAGAAAGTAAAACGCCCATAATACATAAGAATCTGGAGTGTTAACTTGAGCCATGAAGGGAAAGCTTTCGAGAGGGGAAGTTGGAGTTTACCAAATACTATTTGTCTCCAGGAAAGAAAGAAGCCAATAATGGAAGAAGGAAAATAAAAAAATAGCAAAGGAAAAGGAGAGAATCAAGAGAATTGAAGAGGAATTAAGAAATAAAGATAACTTTTCCCTAATTTATGGGCATGAGTTAATCATAACAGCCAAGAGAATTTAAACAAAATTTGGCCAAATCTGATTTTTAGGACAAAAGTCTAAAATGCTGCCAAATTAAAATAGGCTTAAAAAAGGTAAATAGGGGTAAAAATGTCCATCTATAAAACTAGTATGAATTACAAAATTTTGACCAAATTAATGCATGTAATTATTTATTTACAATAACGCATAATCTCAAATTGTCGAAAAATATGTTTAATAAGTCCATAAACACTCAAAATATCTAATTTACATCACCAGGGGCATTTTCATAATTTCTCAATTTTTAATTGAACTCGATTGTTCTAAATAGCTAAAAACATTCTAGATTATGTTCTAATATATTTGATAATTTTCATAATTTTTTGATCTCATTAACTATTTTTTGTTAATTTATTTCTTTAAAATCATCATAAATAATTAAAAATACCAAGCTGTAAAAATTTTAGAGAAATTTCTATAATTTCATTAAATCAAAACATCCATAATACAAATTTTGCTTAATCATCTAGCCCTTATTTTAGGTTGTTGCAAGTTCTCTCCTCCTTAAGAAAATTGTCTTCAGAATTTACAATGCTAAGTTCAAAATAAATGAGAGTACTGTTCTCTCATATGAACCTTCGTGCTACAATAGCTGAAGCAATACAAGAAGGGACTCTTTGACGATTCCATTATAGATGTAAACTCAGGTTTATCAAAAGTAACCCACTTCTCGAAACAATCCATTAAGGCCCGATATCCAGATAGCCAGTCTATACCCAAGATTACATTATAATCACTGAATGGCATCTTAACTAAATTAGTTGAAAACCTATGACTTTTTACCATCAATGGACACTTTTTAAGAACCTAATTCACCACTATAGACTGCCTTATATGACTACTAACAAACACGTTAAATCCTAGTGGCTCACATCTCAAACAATCAAGCAAATAAGCTTGGCAGATATATAGGAATACGTGGAACCAAGATAGATCAAAGTAATCACATCAATATCAAGTAAGGAGAAAATACTTGTCACCACGTTTGGAGCATCCTGATCTTCCTTCTGGCAAAATGCATAAACTCTAGGTGGTGTTTGGGACCCACTGGCTTGACTAGGTCCTTCTGATCTAGTGTTACCACTGTGTTGGGGTGGCCTCTAGACTGATGCCTCTAATGTACTCAGTGTTTGTATGCCCATATTAGGGCAGTCCTTAAGTTGGTGTCCAAAGCCTCCACATTTGAAGCAGGCTTTAGTCCTCCTTCCTGTAATCCCCAAAATGGGTGTTCCCATAATCAGAACATGTGCGTGCTTGTGGACTGATCGCATCTTTGAATTGGCTGGGTACACTGGCAATAAACCCCACTGTAACTAGGACTGGCTGGTCTTGGTTGGCTGAAAGTGGGACCTTCAGACCTCCTATTGAAGTGAGAAGGTCTTGCAGAGAAGTGCGGGGATTCCGCAAAGAAATTCTCCCTCTTAGGTGGGGGTCTCGAATGCTGTCCCTATGAGGTGCCATTTCTATCTTCTTAGCATCCCTCTTTTCTATTTGCTCTATCCTGACAGCTGCATTCACTAGTTTAGCAAAATCTATAACATAATTGCGTTCACTAGTTTGGCAAAATCTGTAAACTGTTGGGGTGACACATGCTTATGAATACATGATCTCAAACCTTCTTCAAAACACCTACGCCTTTCCTTATTTGATGGAATTAAAGCTGAAACATATGGCAATAGCTGTAAGAAACTTCAGCTCGTACTACTCTACCGTCTTCTCTCCCTAGCTCAACTCTTAGAAGGCTTGCCTCTTGGCATCCACATATACTCATGGCATATATTTCTTTTTGAACTCCTACTTGAAGTCTTCCCATGTCAGTATTGGTGGCTCCTCCAAACCATTAGGTACTGTCTTCCACCAGTCATAAGCATCATCTTATAGGAGAGAAACTATAAACTGGAACCTCTGCTCTTGAGTGTACTATATCTATCTGAATACTTGCTCTATCCAATCCAATCACTTTTCAACAACGGCTGGATCTGTCATGCCCTTAAAATCAATTACCCCATTCTTCCTTTGCTTTTCGAATGAAGCTGTAATAGTCTTGGCAGGGGTAAAAGCAGTAATGAGCACTAGAACGGGCATTGGGGCCAGTGCGGGGGCAGGTGCTGATGCAAGTGTAGGAACCAAAGTGACAGGTACAAATCTCACCAACTCAGCAAAGCTTATAAGAAATGGGTCCTCCAATGGGTTTGGGACAGCAGCCTAGGATCTAGGATCCCTCCTAGGGGCTATAAAAGTCTTTAACACCCTAACAGCAGCAAATGCCTGTGGATCCTCAGAGGCATTAGCACCTTGACCTATATTACTTTTAGCAACCTCCTCAAATTGGTTATATCTAGCTCACAAAAGAAAGTACCATAGGATCGAGATCATGTTATGATATGCATAATAATGCAGATGTAAATTCACACAAGCACATAGTTAAGCATCGATCTCTAAAATCATTAAATCTAAGCTCTGATACCAACACATGTGACTACCTAAACTAGTTTCTAGTTTCTTAGTAGGTATTTATTACCAAGTTTCGGGTGTCGAAATTTTTTATTATTTATTTAATCATCAAGCAAATCCAGCATAGGAAAAAGTCAACTTCATAATTTAAAACTACAATAAGTACCATACTTAAATTAAACAAGACGAACATAAAATCCTAGACATGAATTTAGGCAAATGAATTTAAACACACTAAATGCCAATGCTTAATCATCTGTGGTGTATTCCTTTATGAGAATACCTAAGCTTTAGCACGTCTTTCAATCGACTAACGCTACTGCTACTGATTTACAGGACTTGGACAGTTAATAAACCACCCTCAGTAAAACTAAGTAAGTGTGCAGTAAAGGGAGTAGGATTTTGACTGCATTCTCTTCACTTAATAACATAAATAAGTTCGACAATAACATCACTCACAATATGGTTATAACAAGTACATAAATATTCATATTAGCATAAAATAAATCAAAGTCATCAAACTATTTAATCAATTCAAGATGCCAATGATTATGTAAAAGTGTGAATAATGCACAGGCGGCCACTCCTATAATAAATAGGATAGCTCAAAAGCTATAACAGGGGGCCTGAAGGCTAACATGTGCCATATAAGGTGAATAGGCATCTGAAGATGAAACAGGAGCCATAAAGACCAAAATCACAACAAGAGTTACAATTGTGTCCCAAAAGGGACATGTGAGTACCGAGTCTAGACTTATGCATCATATAATAATG
>STGP01016097.1:3324-19034 GCA_004918865.1 Caryocar brasiliense | reverse complement strand
GTGGGGGGATATGTCCAGTTCTCTTCAAAAGGTTATGGGACTGTTTTGCTTTACGGAAAGCGAAGACAACGAGCGAGCGAGCGAGCGAGAGAACAAGTCGATCAAACGTTCGTTGACGACAATTGCACATGTGTGTTTTGGATTCATTCATATAATTTAGGGCATGGGGGCCAGGCACTACTATGGCGTCGTTGAATCCTGTGATGCCATAAAGTTTGGAACTGGGAAGATATGAGGCCCATCTTTTTTCCCAAGAAAAGAAGAGATAATCCCCACTTATCAATGCCACATGGAAAACGCCAATTTGTAAAACAGAAGTGCTAAAAAACCCAAACAACAATACATAAAGGAGAGGTCACTCATGTGGAGATAAATGCGTATGGCCTACGAACCACCAACCCAACAAGATGTTACCTGGCGATTCATTCACTTGGGCTAATTTTGCCAATCTTGGAGGTACAGATGAGGTATGGCTGGTTGAGGACGTAATTTTGAACTTGTGGTTCGTTTTATGCCTATATCTAAGCTTTCTTGAAGCACAGAAACATCTTGGATTGGTTTATAACATAAGCAACTTCTCTCCGACTAAAAACTAATTTTGGACAATATAAACGACGTCGTATTGTGCTACTACTGCACAGCTTAGATAAGAAGGTTGTTAATCAAAATTCTTATTTCCCTCTCCTATGCCTCGAGTCAAGTACAATAAAAATCAATATGATCAATTCGATTCAGTTAATTTAACTTTTGATTTTTTTTTTTCAATGGTTAGCAATATAGAGAGTCTCTTGGATAGTTTTCTGGTGATATCAAAATATGGGGTAGTCCAAATTTTTTATTTTTATGAAGAGATTAATTATTATACTAATTAATTAATTAATTTTATTAATTATCTACGAGCTTACTCTTCCACCCACTCCTCTGTTTACTCATGATGACAGTGGAGTTGGCTACTCTCCACCTATTATAATATAATTCCTTTATTTTAACCAAAAAATTAAAAAAAATTATAGATCACGTATCACCGAATCTTCGAGTTCCAACGGGAGATTTATCACCACACGCCATTCCCATTTTGACTAATGTGGACATACATCGTGCATATAATAGTTGGCTTTGCATCTTTTTGTCCAAAGCTATGACTCATGCCTAGCTTTCTCATTTAGCTCTATTTAAAAAGCTGTGTGGATGGTGGTTATTGGTGTTATTATTATTATTTAAATAATAAATTTTTAAATTAAAAAATATAAATTATGATGTAAAATTATTATTAAAAATATAAAATTTTAAAAAATAAAAAAATATATATTTTTAATAAATTTATTATAGTAATTAGTTAATTGTAGTAATAAATTATAATTGATTGGTCTGTCAAACAGGTTTTTATTTATTTTTGGATTTACATATCTTGAATTTAAGTCTAAAAAATAAAAAAATTTATATTAAAATTATTTTTATTTAAATTTTAATACAATTTTTAAAATTTAATATAATTTTTAAACTAATATATAAAAAGTCCCCACTTTGTGCATCCTGATACCACCCCCCTTCTTTTGGCCTTCTGATCACTTTTGGCAATATCTCTATGCTTCAACGTTCATGGCCAATTTATATCATGGTAGAAAATCACAATTAGATTTGCAAAATTCGAATTATGAAGTTCATTGGCTTCGCAACATCATGTCCAAGCTCTACTAGGATGCTGTTAAATAAAAAGTCATTAAAATCGAAGTTTCTCCAAAGAGAAAAGATAGAAATTTCATAAACCAAAAAATTAATCCCGGCCCGAAAACGTAAGGCCAACATGAAATTTCCAGGAAGGGGTTGGGTCAAATTTGACGACTTGACTCTAAAAGCGAAAAGAACTTTGGTAGGTGTTCCATCAATGTCATTCTTATTTGAGGGAGAATTCAAAAGCTGCTTTGTTGACTCTACACAGGGAGAGAAGAAAAGTGAAGTGCTTTAAAAAATGGTTTGCCTTATGTACGGCGGCGCCACCACCGTCTCACAAATTGTTGTCGCCGACGGCTAGCAAAAGGAATCGAGGTGGCGATAAAGCACTTGATCTCCCAGCTCCAAATATTGAGCTTTCACATACACCGCAAAAATTATATGAGAAGAAATGTGAAAGATTTTTAATTAAAATTAAAATTTTTAATTAATAAATTAAAAAATATTTTTTTTATTTTATTAGTATTATTGTTTTAATCATTATTAGCTCATATATCAAAGAAAACTTTTTGTTAAATAAATTTAAAAATGTGTCTCGCAATTAATTTATATATTTTAATTCTGTTTGATTCATAAATTTTTTATTAAAAATTTTATTTTTAATTATAAATTTAAAATCATATAATATTTTTTAAAATAATAAATATATTCTTAAAAATTAAAATAAGAATTAAAAATTAAGTTAAACAATAAACTTAAATGTCATTTACAATGCATTGGCTCAAAGTGTTTCCAGTGTATTCAGTTTTCTTGATATACAATATTTAAGGAGAAAATTTAGTTATAATTAAACTTCTTATATAGTTAATTTTTGATAGAAGCTTTTAAGTGCATTAGAATTTTAAGCTGTTATGTGTGCCTTACATGTTTAGTGTATTGAATGAGTATGATTATTTCTATGAATCACAATCAAATCTTTGACTATAGAACATTAAAGAACCATTAAAATGTATCATTAATGAGAGTAATTAGGTAATTTTCCTTTATCTATTTTTGGTATGGAAGTAATTAGTTACTTAATACACCTTAACCCATAATTATACTTCTAGATATACCAGAAGTTAGATAAACTTTTAAATTGTTTCGAATGTTTAATTAAAAAATTGACCCATTAAAAAATTAAATTTTAATTATGAATTTAAAAGTTATATAATTAAAAATAATTTTAAAAATAATAAACATATTTCTAAATAATAAGTTAATAACTAAAAACAGTTTAAAAGTGCCAAACATTGGATCTTTAAGTGAAATGAAATGATCATAGGCAACATTTTAATCATCCTCTTTGTGTAAAATGTTTGGTGGACATATTTTTCCACTTGAAAAGGAAAAAACATAAAACGCAGATGAATTAAGTTCTTAAAATTAAAACATCTTTTAGGCCTTATTTATTTAATTAGTTATTTTTTATCATAAAAAAGGGAAAAAATTTAAAATTTATGAACAATTAGCATTGACTTCTAAGTTGTCAACTCTATTTTCACTTCCTAGCCAGTCAATGAACCCGCATTTTTCTTAAAAATTAATAATTCTTTATTTTTTTTTAATTTTTTTAAAATAATATTTAAAATATAACAATTTTTATTTTAATAGGACTCTTAAATAAGAAGCCACGGAGTAACATTTAACACACCAACCTTTGATTTTATGAGTATTAAATTGCGAACCCACAATGTGTTTGGCATAAAGTGCTTTAAATATATTTCTTTTTTGTAAGAGAAGCTCTTAAGTACATTTGAAGCATGAGTATGTGTGGCATAAAAGTGGGAGTAGATGTTAAGATGTATTAAAGTGAATTTAATGTTCACAATAAGATACTTTTAAAAATGTATCTTAAAATGAACGTATTATATTTATTTATTTATCATTTTTTTAAAAAACTAAGCATTTATTCAAATAAAGTGGAACTAAATTATTAATACATTTAATATAAGTAATTAAATACTAAATTTTTAAAATTTAAATTTTTTTATATTAATATTCATTCAAATTATCAATAAATATTACATAAATCAAATCAATCTTTTTTTCTAAATAAAACAATAATATTTTATTAAATTGAAGAGTAAATATATTATTCATAAGAAAAATATAAATAGAATTAAGTATTTTCTTAATCTAAACTAATTCAATAAACGCAGTTAAATAGAATTTAGTTAAAAAATAGGCTGCAAAATTATCAAAACAAGGAACAAAATACCATTGAACTAATTGAGAAATAAAAGCAAATTAATCTTGAATAATAATACCTAGATCATTAAAAAGGTAAAAACTACTTCAAAGTAAATTTTGTAGTCAATTTCAGCAATCTCAGAGGTAAACCATAAATCAAAGTTAACACTTTTGAGATAAAAGAGTTTAGAAACCAACAATATATTTAGAAATACAAAGACCTAGATTATTGCAAACCAGCAACACAAGTACAAGCCATAAAAATTGCATCAAAGGCTTGTTTGGAAAGTTGCTCGTGTTGGTTGTTGGTATTATTTACTATTTAAATAATAATTTTTTAAGTTAAAAAATAAAAATTATAATATAAAATTATTGTTACGGGTATAAAATTAAAAAAAAAAAAAATTTTAGTAACTTTACTATTTTAAAAAATTGACTGTAGCAAAAAATCACTGGTTACTTTTCTTCCAAACACCACCCAAGTCTAATTAAGTCAGATGACGATAGTAATAATATTAGTATTTATTTTAATGACATCAATAAAAGAAAAATTGCTTCCTAGAATCTAAATGCATAATAAGGGTAGCCTCACGCCCAACGCTTTGAAACTCTGTGCGAAAAACAATTATTTATGAATCAAATCAGTGTTTAATAAGCCTTTAATAAATTATTTATGACTTAAATGAGCTTTCAAGCCTGATTAATATAATAAACAAACTTTAAAATAAAATTTAGAAATCACTCATTTAATTAAATCAATTAATATTTCTTGAGTTAAACTTACTTTTTTTTTAAATGTGTCACATGATCATATATAAAACTACACTAATACTTATTAATAGCTAAAAGTATTTTGATGATAAAAAAAATAAAAAATCCATCTCCTATTCTTAAAACCCTTTTGATTTTTAGTTTTTTTAATTAATTTTGAGATAATTTTTCTGAAAATAAAAAAAATATATATATATAACGAACTTAACGGTAACTGAAAACCAATCACTCACTCCCCGGGTAACAGAAACATTATCCGCGTCGCTCGCTCGCTCTTCCTTTCATTCATTTCCAATGCAATATGGAGGCAGTTACGATCTCTACAACCGCTTCTTTCACCGTCTCTAACCGCTCCAGAAAGCCTCCTAGCTCCTCTCTTCTCATCTCCGCTCGTCCTCAGGTACACTTCATTTACTTAAATATCTCTTCCAAAAATTGCTGCTCATCGTCTCTTTCCCGATCATCGCCATGATTACGTCACTGATTGATTCAATTTCGCTGCAATGTTCGTTAAAACAGCGAAAATGTTGCTTATTTACGTATCCGAAACGGCGGCGTCTCGAGGCTTTTCTTATTGAGAACAATTCTGCTTGTTGTTGTTGTTTTCGAGATTTTAGGGTTTGAATTTGTAGTTGTACTTGTAAATGTAGGTCTCTTTATGGAAATCTTCGCCTCTTCGCTTTGTAATTGAAGCTCGATGGCGTAATCCCTTGTTTGGCGGGCGTAGTTTGCGATTGATGAGTTGCGGTTGCAATCTTGAGTCGAGGAATTGCGCTCGGAAGCTTGAGAAACTACGAGAAGATGCTTCGAATCTTTTGGTTGCAGTGCTGTTGGTTACGTCGGTTTCTTTTGCTCTCTGCAACGCCCCCTCGTGTGAGTTACGTGATATTTTCTTCTTTGCCTTCAATTGTGAAATGGAATGGTTGGTTGATTTAATTGTGTTTTGTTGGTTGTTTAGCGGCCCTCAGTGATGAGAACCTGCTTTTCTTGGAGGCATGGAGAACGATTGACCGTGCTTATGTTGACAAAACTTTCAATGGTCAGAGCTGGTTTCGATATAGAGAAGAAGCATTGCGTAATGAACCCATGAACACGCGTCAAGGGACACGTATGAATGCCCATTCCTTGCAAACTGTTATACATAATGGAATTAGAATTGGAACTATTTTGAGATTGGAGCTTTATGTGTTAACTCTTTTATCTTTCTCATCACATGTGAGTTTGTGCATATCCTTCTTAGTTTATTGATATTTTTATGGCTTTACTTGAGCAACACTACAAGCAGGAAAAATATTGTATGAAGAGTGGTTGCATGACTGTTAGTAAAACATTTGTTAGCAGAACGTGCAAAGGACACATAATGGCAAGTGTAAATTGTGTTGATTGAAATTTAGTTTGTATAATCATCCCAGCACTTGATTGGAACATAAGATATCTTATGGTGTTGTTGATCGGCCAAGTTTATCCAGTTGAAAGAGAGAGATCCATTTTTTTTTTTTATAATTACCCTTTTTGCTTCACATATGATGATTCTGTTTGATGGTTTTGAGGATAGAGCACTCAATTGAAATTTGTAAACAGGTAACTTCTCAGTCCTCATTTATTTGTTCAGGTGAAGTAGAAGGGTGTTTCTGTGATGAACTGCATTTAAGATTTTCAAATCAAAGCAAATCACCATCAAGTCACCCTTTATTGTACTGATATTTTAAGTAGTTGAAGCAGTACACACTCCTAATGTCCAGTCAGTTTTAGTAACTTATATTGAATGCAGACACGGCTATAAGGAAGATGGTTGCCACATTGAATGACCCTTTCACTCGTTTTCTGGAGCCAGAGAAGTTGAAGAGTTTGCGGGTACGAAGAGGTTTCTTCATTGTAGAGTAGTCCACTGCATTTTGGCTGAAGTAATATGTGAGCCAGTGTCAAATTGTAAACAGACCATTGCTACTTTACAAGGAGATGTGTATATTTGACATTTGTTTCTAAAATCTTCCAAATCCTTTGTTGAAGGCAGTCTGGAACACAAGGTACTCTTACAGGTGTAGGGCTGTCTATTGGCTATCCTACAGGGTCTGATGGGTCGCCTGCTGGACTTCTTGTTATTTCAGCTGCTGCAGGAGGTCCTGCAAGTAAGGCTGGCATTATATCTGGGGACATTATCATTGCAATAGATAATACGAGCACAGAAAACATGGGCATTTATGATGCAGCAGACAGGTTGCAGTGAGTATCTTTCTCTTCATTACCTAAACTAGCCAAGTTAATCTTTAAAATGCTCTAATTTTTTATATTCTCACCCACTTTAGATACAGAAAAGAAGTTGTTAATGACGTAGTAAACATATTCAACTGGCTCTTATTTTAGTTATTATTAGTTGTTTGAGAGACTTGGCTCTTTCTGTGATTTTAAATTCAGAAAGCATGAACTTGGAGAAGCTCATAATTGTTTAGCACGTAACATCATCTATATATAAGGCTATTAATTTGCCTAAGCTTCATTGGTGCATTGTAGGGGTCCTGAAGGAAGTATGGTGGAGTTAACCATTAGCAGTGGATCTGAAATAAAGCATCTAGCTTTGACGTAAGTGAACTGCTTTGTTTTAGTCTGATTTGTTGTGCAAATGTTCTCTGTCTAATAGGAACGTAGTTCTACACCTAAGAAAGTGTGCATAAATTTGAGATTTTTCCTGCTATGGCAGGTGCAATAAACTTTTGTTTACAAGTTGTTCTCACTATAGAAAAATTCATGTCTCAGTTACTTAATACTGTGATGGGTATAATAAATAACACCTTTGTATTTTTAGTCGACATTAAACTGATTGCTGCTTTCCAGGCGAGAGAAAGTGTCTGTAAATCCAGTGAAGTCAAGACTTTGTAAAATTCAAGGCTCAGCAGAGAATGCCTCAAGAATTGGGTATATTAAACTAACAGCATTTAACCAAAATGCTTCAGGTGGGTGTATGTTGAAACTTCTATTAGTTGTAGATTCTGTCACGAACTTGCGCTGAAAAGGTAGGAGTGATATACCTTCTTGTTATTTTTGTTAGGATCAAATAAAGATAACAGAATCAACTGGATTATCTGTGTGCTGTAGTTAAAAGTGGGGCATTAATGGCTTGCTGAGCTTCAAGTTTTAAATTTGGTTCATGGATTTTTAGTGATATATGTTCAACCCTGTTGTCCATTGAAGTTGCAGCAAATTTGGCAACGTGACTTTCAATATGACCAGTATACTTTACAGACTTGTTGTCTCAGTGTTTATGTCCTGTCAATGACAGTTTTGGAAACCCAACCACATGACTGGATTTTTTCCTTTTTTTTTTTTTATATTTGTTGCCCAACAAAAAAATGTTCTCTTAATTAACACATAAGTCTCAAAGGTGGATTCTGTCCAAATTTGCATGCATTTAACAGAGTGGGTAGAAAATTGAGATTGCAAAGATGGTAAATCACATGGCTTACATAGTTCATAATAACATAAATTTGTAACTCAAGCACATTTTAAGGCTTATATTATACTCTTCTTTAAAACTCCTTTGTTCATAAAAATGATTTTGGTTCAATGATTGCTTCAACCAGGAAGTGACAAAATATGTCCTTTTGGTCTTTAGGTTGTTTAATAGAATCCAATTTATGGTGAGTGATCACCCTGTCATTGCACTGCCTTATACAAGATGTTGAATTTTCACAAAATTTTAATGATTTATTGAGCTTGTTGAGGTTGATATTTCTTGCAGCTGCTGTCAGGGAAGCTATAAATACTTTGAGGCATGATGGCGTTAATGCCTTTGTGTTAGACCTTCGAGATAATAGGTGATTAGCTTTCAACATGCTGCATTTTAAGTTTGGCCTCTCAGGCATTTTTCTGAATGCTTGAGTTTGCTGCAGTGGCGGCCTGTTTCCTGAAGGAATTGAGATAGCAAAGATTTGGTAAGTTACATTGACCACATGTCTGCAACTTATGTATCTACACACATGTTTAAATTGGTAATGCTAGATGTTTTATTTAAAACTGTTTTCTCTTTTGATACTTCCAATGTTTGTTCTTTTTCCTACAGTAAGTTTTTTTTAATTAAACCCATTTATATAAATCTTGTTATAATATTTCTACATTTTAATATGGGTGTTCATGCATATAATATTCATGATAATTAGTAAACACACTCATGCCAGAATGTAGCTTTCTCGCTTGAAAATATTGTTTCCTAATTTAGCCTGAAGGTCTTATTCAAAGGAAATTTAACCAAGCAACATTACTTCTTCTGTACTCATTGTACAAGATAAAAAATTCTTTGAGCATGTGTTTTGATTTTGTTCTATGATTTATAGTAGTGCTGCTAGAAATGTGAGTTTAAACTGACATCTACAATAAACTGCATTTCTGTAGCTGCTGCATTCGTAAGGTTTCATGTGGAAACTTTTTTTTGTTCAGGAATTTAAAAGTGAATAGTACAGATGCTAGTCATCTAAATACTTGGTTCACGTCTTATTCTATCTTGTCAAAGTTATGCAGTATTACTGCTCTTTAATTAGCTGTTGCCCCTCAGGATGGACAAAGGTGTGATAGTGTACATTTGTGATAGTCGTGGTGTTCGAGATATATATGACACGGATGGAAGTGATGCAATTGCAGCTTCCGAACCCCTTGCTGTACTGGTATGTCTTAATACATAGAATTTGAGCATTTCTGTTTACTTGAGGGATAGGGACTATAGAAGTCACAATTTACAGGAACCTGAAATTGGTGTCACTGTCTAGACGCCATCTTCAGGCTCTATTTAAGTCAACTTAATGTTGTTTAGAAGTCACAACTGCACTGTCTCTCTGATAAGTTCTGGATTTCTGTATTAAGGAAACATTAGCACTTAGGTTCTTGTGCTTCTGTAAATTGTACCCTATATTGCTTATTTTCATTTGTATTAGTTTTACAAACAATACTGCCACCACAAATATAGTCACCGCCCTTTCACACAGTATGTATGTAAGCATATGACTGCTTGCATGAAGGGTTTTGCTTCATAACCACACTTAAAATTTTTGTCACTGTTTTTTTTATATGAAACTGTTGACATCTCTCTTTTGAAATTTATTTAGGTGAACAAGGGAACTGCAAGTGCAAGTGAAATATTAGCTGGTGCACTGAAAGACAATAAACGTGCTGTGTTGTTGGGAGAACCTACATATGGAAAAGGGTATTCACTTATACAGCATTGATGGATTATTTAATCTATCACTGACTAATAAGTTCCCCTTCTTCTGCAGCAAGATTCAATCAGTTTTTCGGCTGTCTGATGGCTCTGGCTTGGCTGTCACTGTGGCTCGTTATGAGACACCTGCTCACTTTGATATTGACAAGGTCGCTGATGATTCAATGCATTTGTTTCCGTTTTTCTGTGCTTTCTTCTCCATCTCTTATCAATTTTTTCCTTGCTTTTTGTAGGTTGGTGTGATTCCAGACCATCCACTACCGACATCATTTCCAAATGATGATGAGGTTTTCTGCAGCTGCCTGCAAGACCCTGCCTCAGCTTGTTACGTCAATAAGGTCGGACTATTTGAAAGATGACATTCTTTTGCAAAATCCAAGTCTTTGTCCAAGTGTAGTAAAAATTATTCTAACAGTTCAGCAATGCACATTGTTAGTGTCACACAATGGACATTTTCTTATTGTCTGATAGAAATAAAGATTGCATTCTTTCATCTTATTGGTTGTGACAAACGATCAACATCTTTTAGCAGTGAGACATTCCTATCTGTGATAGGTCATGGCAGATTCTTCGCTAAAGACTTGCACAAGGATCAACTTCTGCAGGAATGATGTTGCCAGAGTCCATTAGTCTTTTGAGACAGAAAATCACAATCCAACAGCAGGAAATAGTCCATAACAAATTGATACTAAATTCTTATGCTGAGCATCTTATCATGCGTGTTATTGATGGAAAGCTGAATTAGTGTTATAATAACATGATTGAGAGCACTACCAAACTAGATTAATACCCAGTAACAGGACTCCAGGCCAAATTCTCAGGCTGAATTTCGTTCATAAACTGTCTACTCATGTTAGCTTCGCTGCTGCGAGTAAGAAAAGTTGATTGAACTGATTGTATGATTGACATTAGGAATCAAATTGTTTGCTGCGTTTGATGAGAATTGGGTCTACGATTGCAGCAGTTTGTAATGCAACAGTCATTTATGCAGTCAGGAAAGTTGAGTCGGTTTAAGAAGCAGCAGATGAATGCGAGTCCCAGAAGTAAAGGGCAGAAGTTGAGCCTTACGTATAAAGTGTCCCACTTAAGGAGTGTTAAAAACGTATGTCTGCGAGTTGACAATTAGATGGGCAAGATCCCGCTAAGAATGAATGCTGAAAGCTTTTGATGACTCGTTGAAGATTAAGCTCGATCTCGTGCCATGTCGGGAAGCCAGTTGTGTGAAATATGTTACAGATGATACAATATAAGTGACGAAAACGAAATCTAACAGGATGCCATCAACTCAATAAGAAAATATACTTGGGATTTATAAGCTTGTTCATAACTGTAATTCTCTTTAAGCTTTGCAAAGGCCAATTTGAATTGTATGAAAAAACTTTTAAGTATGAAAGAAACAACATCCATGAATACTTAGAACCTATGCACAGCAGCAGTGCATGAAGGGTTGGTTTGGTTTGAAGGGGCAAGAGTCAAAGTTTTTTTTCAAACCAACCTGAAGTTTTTTAATCTTTTATAATGTGAGTTGTAAAATATTTTAATAATTTTTTAAAAATTTTTCGCTACACATTTTTAAATTTACAATTATATCACTCTTTCCCCCTCCCTTACTCAAACTTCCCATTCACCATCTTGAGGCCTCCCTCTAAAAGAATGAAGCAAACTTTCCCATGTAACTTTGCCCCTCACCGCCAGTTCAGTGCTGCCCCACTCGAACTCAGGGCTTCATAGATGGGTGCAAACTCTGTTCTCATCTTCTTTTTTTATGATTTTTTTTTGAGAAAAAAGGAAAATTGTTATATAAATATATAACTTAGATATTTTACATAATAATTAATTAATAGATAATTTTAAAAATAAAATTAATAGAACCAAATCCCTAAAATTATATAACAGTCATCAATGAACGATTTTTCTTCTATTAAAATTAAAATAAATCGAGAAATTTATACCTTGATTTATATAAAAAAATATTAAAAGTACAAAATTTAGTTATTTTTTTATACAAAAATATATATGCTTGTTTGTTTTGTAAAATAATTTTGGCTGAAAGGTTGAAGTTTTTTAAAATTAATCAAAATATTTTTAAAAATATTTTTAATAATAAAAACTGTTAAAAAAAAAACTGTGTTCCAAACATAACCCAAGGAATAATATTCGTTTATAGTTAACGACGTGTCGTTTCAGCGACCCGGATTTACTATATATAAGCCGTGTTTTTGGCCTCCTTTAAAGCTGCTTGCTTTGAGAGAGAGACAGAAGATGAGGTCGATGCGGATAGATTTCTTAGCAGAGATGGAGGAGCAGGGATCGACGGTGGCGATGGACGTGGACGACGTGGATCCGCTGGAGATGCTCGGTGAGGGCGTCATCAGCGTCGAGAACAAGCTCGTCGACGCCGATTTCTTCAACTCCTTCCAAGACGACTTCGACGACACCGACATCAACTAGCTCGTATCGACCTCCTCCTCCTCCTCCTCGCGTGTCTGCCGTACGCGCTCCTCAAGTTTACTACATTTTGTCCCCCTCAATTCAATGTAACGTGGATTGCTTTTTTGGTTAAGAGTGAATCGCTTCTCTTACTGCAAATTACATATTTTCGAATTGTTTTCTTCTTTCTTTCTTTCTGTTTTACTGTTGAATGCTATGCAATTTTAGGGTTTCTTTCTGATGATGTTATTGGAATGCTGTTTGTGAGGGATTTAGGTCAAGGGAGAGGGATATTGTTGAGTTCATGTTATTGGGTTTTTAGGCGGTTTTTAGGGCTTAGGTCGCTCTGTGTTCTACAATACTCTTTTGGGAGAGTAACTGCTATGTAATGGTGGTGATAGCCTGTAATCTATCTGGACTTTGGTTCTTTGTAGATTGCGCTGGGTCGGGGATTGTTGTTCGTTATGGTAGTGGCTTGGAGTTGAGCTCATTTGACCTGGGAATGATGCGATAGAGCAAAGAATGGATTGGTTTATCTGTGGAAGCCTTTTTATGGCGATGGTCGTCGCGAGAATGCTGTTTGCTTTCTTCATTGTGGATGGTGGGATGTCTTAGGAAGTTTGTTGTGATGGGATGCTCCGGGAGACCATTGATGGCGGGTGTAGGTTGTGAAGAAGCGGTGGTTCTATAGATGTTAGTGGTCATTTGTGCTTGGTGTGAAGGTGGTGATTGTGGTGGGAGAGAGTTACTCAAAGCTAAGTTGGCTTTGCATGCAAGTGCTTTTGTTTTGTTTACAGTGAATATGAGAGGATCAAAATAGGATCAAAGGGTATATAACCTAATCGCCAGGCATGTGGAATTTGGTATATGCCTAATATACTCGAAGTCCTATTTTAAATGTTCAGAATGGGGAAATTAGGATGCCCAGCACATCATGAGACAAAATTTCGGTTTATGTATGATGATATGGAAGTTTACATGGCGCTGAGCTTTAAATTTTTGCTGCAAATGAAGACCACTGGGATGAGCTAGGCTTCAAATTTCTGTCTGTTGCAAAGTCAAGAGACATGAGACTCCTATTCTGAATTGAACAACATCATTGCTTGATATGTGTTATACCGGGATAAAGCATTCATGGTGCATGTAAGATATGGCATCAGCCACACCACTTCAAGCTTTTAACCTCTTTATACCGGTCCAATCACACTGTCATTACGTCATCTTTTACGGCCTTTCCCAGGCTTGCCTCTCCCAGGAACTCCCGCCAAAACTCAGGGCTTTTGATGTAGGCAACAGCCAAATATTTGGTGTCGTACTTCTGTCAATGCGAGAACCTCACTTGTGAAAGCTCTATGATTACTCGTACATTGCATTCTTCGCAGAAGTTCTGCTCACCTTAGAGGGACGGGGTTCTAGCCTGGGTGGGTTAGCCATATAAGCCTTCATTGTTTTCTAGCATTTTGATGGATGCCTAGCCAAAGCAACACTACGGGGCAGCTGACCCTCCAAATCTGTCAAGCGTACCATTCCTCTAGAGTGTATCTGGAGAGCTTATTGTGGGAGACTTTCAACATCTCTGCAAGAACCCCAATTCAGGGGGCAATTGTCCTGTCTGCAGATTGTGGCTTAGAGTATAAGAACATTGGTCTTTGTCCGACGCTTGCATGTGGTTTAGCTTTGACGCAAGAAATTTGGGATCATCATTGGTGCTACAAGGGCGCTGTTGTCTATACCAATGACTTTCTTTTTCGCTTACGACAAAAATGAGAGACTTTCATCAACTTCCATCTCTCTTCATTGGAAATAAAACAGACAAATTGGTGAAAGATAGAGCTGATGTGCGGAAGGAGGCCTCCAGCAAACCAGTGAGCTAGAATTTCAGAGATTGGGGAACAGAAGAAGAACTAATTGAACCAGTGTCCAAAGAAGCCACATTATCATTCCAATGGGGCTAGCACGATATACTCTCAACAGGAATACATCCCTGTGCTTTCCACAAAAATAGTTTTTTGTGGCTCCAAAATCGCATCTGGCACCAAAATTGTAATAAAGTAATGCCAAACAAATTAGAACCATGAATGATACTCCAATAAATACCCAGGGATAAACTGCAATGCTTCTGGTCAACAATGCAAATTCGCGTTCATGAGTGAAGCCAGTAAAAGAACAAGGCGATTCTAGATCAATTGCTATATGCAGTGGATAATACTTTTCTTCAAGCTGAAACCCATCTCTTCGACAAAGAATTCAATTGTGGCGATTGCATTATCCTCGGAGATCGCCATAAACATCGGACCCTTGGCAAAAGCAGGAAGGGTTTACCCCTTGGCAGAATGGCTGGTAGAGAGACCCAATCTTGAGTGAAATAAATACCGCCACTCTAGTCTTTTTCAATATAATTATCACACGGTAAATCAACAAACTCAAAAGTGATATCTCTTTCTCCTCCAAATTTATACCACCAGACATACGTAATACGTAAGGCTTTAGCCAGTACATGAAAGTGTGTATCATAGTTCTTCTGTCAATCAATAACTGCACGCATTGCTTGATGGATGTGAAGAAGTAAATCATTATCCAGGCAATAATGCACCGAGCTGATATTTGGAATGAATATTTTCTGATAAATAAAACCCTTTTGATTATTTTTTCGCATGTACATTTTATTCAAATAATGTCCCTGGATTTCACCCCAATGCTTGTACAGGTCCAGATTGCTTTCCCAGCTTGTTTTACTCGGTGAATCCCTCAACATGAATTGCCATAAAAAAATACCGGTCTCAAAAGGACTAATATCATTCTCGGTAATTATAATTAATCATCATGATTTGATTCTCAATAATGATAATAATTATAAAGAATATTTTTTTAATATAATTATAGTCAGAAGATGAGATTATATTTTTAGTAACTATTATAATTATATATGTATGTATCATCCTTAATTACCTTTTGTTCTATTTTTTTGTTAGGAGGTGTAAATGTTGTCTTCATATTGCTAATGCAACAGAGGTCTTCTTCTTACGAGCAGACAAAATCTAGTTAATTTTTTTTTTTTTATGATAGTTAGGGAGAAGGAATCTTAAAATTTAAATTTAAGAAATATTTAATAAAAATTAGGTATCTTAATTAATAGATAAAAAGTTCTTTTTTAAATTTAATTAAGATTTCGGTGCAATGTAACTAGAACTAAATATGAAAAAAAGAAAAGTTTGGTTGAATTAAGTGAGTGTATTTTTAAATAAGGTCTTAAATTTAAATATTATAAATAAAAAAAATTACACTGAAACAGTCTTCTTTATTTAAAATTTGTAGATTAATAAAATCTAATATAACTTTATGATGTAATAAAAAAAGAACTTGTAAATTAATAAAATTCAATATAACTTTATATTGTAAT
>STGP01016073.1:15636-28456 GCA_004918865.1 Caryocar brasiliense | reverse complement strand
ATGTTCTAGTCATCGTGATATCCACAGTGACCTCATTGAATTAATGCTTTATACCTGAAAACATGGAAAATTCACGAGCCTCCGTTATTCATGAATACGAAGCCAAAGAATTTAGTTTCTTTTCATACAATTTCGCCCGTCGAAGAGCATCCAAAGCCTCAGCTTGTTTCCCTGCACGCTTCAAATTTACTGCCTTTACCTTCTCTGCCTTGATTTGCTCTTCCAACTGAATCCTCTCCTCGCTAACATTTTCCGTTTTACGAGGAATAACTTTTGCGGGCCCTGGTTTTTCTGGGGCTTGTGACACAACATTAGCATCTTCAATCCCAATTGCTCTCAGGGCAGACAGAAGTTGAGGATCGAGAAAATCTTCAACAACTACATCTCCTGGTTCTGCCACATTAGAAGACTTGGCAGGATCTTCAGAAGAAGATTCCTCCAACTGGGCTTCAAGAGCCTTGGCCAATTCAAACTCAGCTTCTGCTTCCTCCATCCGACCATCTCTTCGCAGCTTGAGGGCCTGGCGTTTGTGGCTAAGAGACTCCTGTTGTAACTTAAACCGATCTCGCCCAGACAATACTTTTCGAGCTGAATTCAAACCAGCAGGCTCCTTTCGATGAGGTGGAGCATTTGTTACAGATGCTGGCGGATCATTTTTGCCAGTTCCAGGTTCAGGGGTCTCATCTACAAGATTCTTCTCCAACAGTTTTGCCTGTCGAAGTTCCTCTCGTGCCTCTAACAATTTTCCTTCTCTCTTCAAGGCAACTGCCTTTCTCTTATGAAGCAAAACTTCTTGCCGCAAAGAATTTTGGTTTTCCTGAGATGCCAACCCCTGAGCAGAATTCATTCCATAAGCTTGAGGCTTCATATTTGTATTAATCATTTCTTCCTTCATTTTAGTTGTGACATCTACTTCGCTTACAAGATTTTTAAGGGGACTTTCCAGGGACCCAGCATGAGCAGGGGCCTCGTGTGGAGTAACATCAGAATCAGAACACACATTATCTACTGGTATTTCACTTGAGATTTGAGAATGTCTCCAGTCATCACCTGTGAGTAAGTCCATTAAATTGGCAGACTGATGAGGTGGAGGAACAAAGCCACTGCCTTCATTCTGCCCTGCATTGCCCAATTCTCCTATTAACATTTGGTTGCCTTCAATGGGCTGAGAGGTTACCGGAATCAAACTATCAGACAGCTCCAGTGGTGAAGTTTTTCCCCCTTCCTTACTTCCTGAACCTATTAATGACTGACCAACTTTTTCATTCCCAGCTTTGAGCACTGCAGTAGATTTCTCATTCACTTCCCCCGTGTTGTTCAAATCCCCCAGCTTTGCATTAGTCAATGATTCAGAACTCTCCAACCTGCCCTTGGCAATGTCAGGCAGAATAACCTCCTTTTGGGCTCCCTGTTCTTCCATTTGTGCTTCTAAGACCTTAGCCATTTTCAACAATTCTTCAGCCTCTCCAATTTCTCCTTTACGTCTAAGGGCAAGGGCCTTTCTTTTCAAACCCAATAGTTCTCGCTGGATTTCCCCGTTACTTCTTTGTGCTCCAGCTGAAATGGTGGAAGAAGATGGAGTTATAGATGATTGAGTTAAATGAACAGAGCTTACAGAAACTTCTTCGGACAGCTTTCCTTGTGCAATTAAGGATTCCTGTTCTTCGTCCTTCCATCCCATACTCTTCAGTACTGAAATCAGCGCTGGATCACGCATATCATTTTCAGTAACATCCTCTACATTTCCTTCATCAGCTGCACTATTAAGAGGAGACCTGAAAATTTCATTACTGGACCTGCCAGATTCAACCTGAGTTTCTTTCTTGCCCGTTTCCAATTCAGCCATCTGGGTCTCCAATTCTTTTGCCGCTGTAAGCACTTCTTCTGCCTCATCAGTCTTCCCTTCACGTCTCAGAGCAAGAGCCTTTCTCTTCAGGCCTAATAGTTCTCTCTGTATTTCAGCTCTACTTTTTCTAGATGTCCTCACAGGAATAGTCACCAAGGAATCAGTGGTCTGCACAGAAGATTTATCAGTTGCCCTGGAAGGTTTTGATGCAGATGATTTGACCTCATTATCTCCATCTTTCCAACCTAAGTTCTTTAGAAGTGAAAGGTAAGAAGGGTCATGCATGTCATCATTTGTTACATCCTCTTCTGCATCGTCTCCAACAAATGAACTTCCAGGTATATCGAGATGATCATATACCAGGGATGGGTCATTTCGACTGACACTCGACTTTGGAGCACTGTCCAGTTCTTCAAGCTGCTGCTCAAGAACCCTACCTTTCTTCAGCTCTTCCTCCGCCTCATCCAATCTTCCTTCCCTTCTCAAAGCAAGAGCCTTCTTTTTGATTGCCAGAAGCTCTTTCTGAATTGTCAATCTACTCTTTGGGGAAGGTCTGTAATCGACATCATTCTTTACAGTAACATTTTGAGAAGTTAAACCTCTCTGAACATTTCTCAGATTGTGAGCATTTGAGTTGTCCACTTCACTCTCCATGCTTTCAAGGTCCCTTTCAAGTAACTTCGCCTTCTTTAGAAGTGTCATTGCCTCTGCTGCATTCCCTGCCCGTTTTTTATTCAATGCCTCTCTTTTCAACGAAAGAATTTCAGTTTGTAGTGATTCCCTGTCAATGGGGGCTGACTGAGCCATGATATTGTCTGAGTCATCAGCATCGTCAGTCCAACCAAATGACTTTAGTGTAGCAACTATTTCCGGGTTTGCCAGATCTGCATCTGTCACTTCCATGTTACTGTCAACTCCAAGATCATCAGCTGTGCCCATAATGTGATCAAGGCCAAGATCATGCTCCAGGTGGTCATTTGACAATTTTTCCTGATGTTCATTTTCCATACTACGGATTAATGCAGATATCTCATCATCAGAATCTTCATCCACACCCAATAGTTCCTGTTCTTCAAGCTGTTTTTCTAAAACTTTAGCTTTCTTCAATTCTTCCTTGGCTTCTGTAAGCTTTCCTTCACGCTTCAATGCAAGAGCCTTTCTTTTATGTGCAACAACCTGGGTCTTGTCAATTCCACTGCTTTCCTTAATTTTATTAGTCCTTCCGGAGATGTCTCCAAGAAGAGAAGACAATTCACCCTCCAATGTTGTACCGGCTGATTGTTTATCTTCACCATGAAGGTCCATGTCAGACCATCCCAGTTCTCTGAGTTCAGCTGTGAGGTCATCCTTCTCTTTTCCCTTTCTTCCAAATTCTTTGGAGGAACCTTTGTTCTGAATTTCAGCTGTGTTGCCAGAAGACAAGGCCTTTCTACGATTTCTCCTTATAGATATCTCCAAAGCATCAGCCTGTCTCTCAAGCTCCTTTCCTCTTTTAAAGGCTTTTAAAGCTTCATCAGACTTACCCTGTTCTTTCAGAGTTTTATACCTCTTCTTCTCATCTAAAGCTCGTTGGCGTAATTCCTCAGGACTGGTTGATCCCATCTCATTGTCCACATGACTAGGCTCGCCACCAGAATGCCTTCTACGTTCTTCTCCCCCATCCAGAGCAAATTCTAGAGTGCTTAAGGAGGAAGCACTGCTGACTGCCTGTTGTATGCTAGAAATCATGTCAGTGTTGGATTCTTGTCTTGATGAAGAAATTTCCTTCGTGTCACTGCCTAGAATTTGGTTCAAAACATCATCCTCAAACTTAGATGTTGATTTCAAACTTCCTGCACACAAAGCCATAAACATTTAGACAGCAGACACGATTGTATAAACTAATTCCATGCACTGTCTTGCACACATCTTAGAATGAAAAATGAAGCATATTTGTGTAGCAATACAGGCCTGTGAAGCTGTTTCTATGTGTTCCTCATGTCTCTCAAAAGTACCAAATTCAGGGCCCATATAAAGCTTCTTCATAAAAACAAGCAATATTTCAGAGATTAAATGCCTCCAGTGAGGCAGGAGCCAAGCAAAGACATGACCAACTTACCAAAAAACAGAACGCCCATATCCAGTAAATTATAAGGAACTGGTGTTCGGCAAAGTAATTAGCTACAAGCTGACGATCCAAAGCAAATCATTGTGACAAGCAACGCAAAACATACAAAAAGCCATACCTTTCCCAGCTCTACTCTTGTGGCCATATCGCATTTCAAATCGCGCAGCCTCTTCTAGCTGCTTACAGGGTTCACAAATACGTACAGGTGAATCACCCTGACCACGTAAAACCATTCGCTGCTGAGTGCAACTGCCGCAAAACAATCCCCCGCATCTTCGGCAATGATGCTGAAATCCAGTTACAAAGAGAAGTTAAAAGAAAAATAAAAGAACACCTCTAACTTCAAGGAACCTCAACTAGATTTATCAGTAACCTTTGCTTTGAACGCTAAAAACAACAACATGTTCACAGTAAGCATCAGCACTTGATTAAATTAAGACAACAAGAGTCATCTAGGCAAGTAAAATTAGTTGCAGAGAAAACCCAGATCACGAGCAAGCTGATGTACTTAGACCGAACCAGAAAAAGCTTCGATTTTCAGATATGGGTATTGAAGAGAACATCAAAAAGAAGTGAAATTTGGGATAAAATAAGAGGAACGATGAGATTCAATATTCAACAACCCAAAAAAAAAAAGGAAAAGAGAAAGAAAAAAGGAAAAACCTTGCGATTGATGAAGGTGAACTGAGAGGAACAGCCTTGGCAATGCGAGGCGTCAACCACCCAATTATTCCCTCTCACCGATGGCTTCGCCGGCAATCCGATCTTCTCCAACATCCCTCTCTTCTCTCTCCTCTCTCGTGCCTCTTTGGATGTAGAAGAATGGAAGAAGTAAACGGCTTTGGTTAGGAAAAACAGAAGAGCTCCTCCGACGTCGTATAAACGAAATAAAGAGATCAGGAGTTCACGTTGAAACTATAACTATAAAGAAAGAAGTACAATAAAATTTATTACTCAAGTCAATGGCTCCGACTAGTCATGTGGCCCACTACAGGCCCATGGGCTTCCAATGAGCCCATTACCAATTTACTCGAACATAATAGTGGGCTTTCAACTAGCCCATGGGATCGAGCCCTTGATGTAACTGGAACTGGCAAGATGCTCATTGGTCGAATAGAAGCGAAGGCGTTTGGACTTTAAAAATGCAATTTGGGTATTCCGAGAATGCTTGTTGAATGGTAAAAACTATAGAACTCACTATTTTAGTTAGCTGCAAAGGGACACTAGCATTTAAGGGCATCAAAAGACTCCATGGGGAAAAAAGAATTTAAAAGTCTGAAATATCACTGGAACCAAAAATGTTCAGGAGTTTGAAAAATGAAATGGGGATTTCAAGAACGTTGAAAATGGTAGGCTCTTAATTAGCAGGCAGAAAAAGGGGCATGCATTTAAGGCTCACAAAACTCCATACAATTTGGGGTTAAATTGTCACAACTCCCTAAGAAAACACAAACATTTTTTGGTTTGTTTGTTCCACTTAGTATTTCCCCAAGTTGACTTGCTCACCTGTTGACTCATACACTGTTAATCATTAGATGATCTTTGTCTTTGTCTAAATCCCAAAGAAAAGTAGGAACAGAGAAGATGAAGGGAGCTCATTAAACGCATAGGGTACAAAAATTTTGACATTTATTTTGTTTCAATTTCACCAACCAAACATTTGGGAAGTCTAAAATCATTTCTTGCAACTTTCCATCAACGTTAAAAATGTAAGAAAGAAGGGTAGAGTGAATTGGTTATCAGTCATAAAATTCCACCAAGAACAATTACGAGACATAAGCGAGTGGGTACGAATGTTATGGTCGCAGTATGGGGCAGTTTTGTTTGATCTCGCAACAGGTACCAGAGGGAGAACAGAAGGACATTGGTTTCTGGAGCTCTATTAAGCTGTCTAATTAATATTATATATGCATGTGTTGCTAATGTAATGAGCCCCGCAACGCGCGTGCTCCTTGCCGCATTGCTCGCCGATGCAATCGGCGGTGGGGGGAGACTCACGGGACGAATATTCTTTAGAAACATCCATTCATTGTCTGACGCCCCTACATCTATGATTCTTGGTCCAGGAAAGAACATTGTCGTGGTTTTTTCAACTTTGGTTGCAGTTACAGAAGATATCAATGTTGTCTTTTTTTTTGCCACTTATCAAGATTGGATGGTCAAATGGACCTAACTTCCTGCAGGAATGAAATAAATCTCACATACATTTACATAAGTCGACTTTTTTTTGTAGGATAATTTACATAAATCAAATCATCAATACGATACACTTAATTTGGCAGGGCATATATGAATGCATAGAAACACTGTATCATCAACAAAGTCTTGGCAAGGATCTGCCCTTTCCTACACTGCGTAACCCTGGCTTTGTTGCATCCAGCATTTTGGAGGACTGCATCATTCTGCAGACCTTCCTGTCCATTCCTTGTAATGCTCCAAGATTTACGCTCTCCGTTGGATGTGCATGCTTTCTTGTAGAAAGAAGAATATCCTTGCCATTTTCTTGACCTCTCATGTTTCCCTTCTCACCGCGACAAAATAGAGGGTTACTTAAGGATTCTAGATATTGAAAATGTCTATGGACTAAACTATTCAGCTTGGATTGTTGATTAATGTAAAAACCGGCGGCTGTTCTTGATGGAAACTTGGAGTTCATAGCCAGGTGCTTTAAACATCCTGCAGAGAGCTTCTCGGGGTTTAGGCCAGAATATATTTTCGCCTTTTCTTCTTTGCATACTAGAGGATGGACCTGTAGAAAACAGAAGTCAATACTAGCATCCCAACTATTTGAGGAACATAAATGATTGGTTGAAAACTTCACCAAAAGAGTAGAATCTTATTAAGCAAACAAACCAAACGTACCTTAAGATACATGTCAATGGCTTGGTAGAGCTTGTCACAAGATTCTCTTGCAGAATCAGGGAGAACCAATACCAATTTCGTAAACTTGACAGGTTTCAGAAGGAAATCTGGTGCCACTTCTAGAACGTAGGAGTCCAACAAGCTACCGACCTTCTTCAATCGGTTTGGTGTCCTCCAACCTCCTTCAAGTAGGAATGATTCTGCAAGCCTCAAAACCAAGTTCACATCATATGCATAACGCTTCGTGTACGGCGATGGAAAAAGCAGATGATCTAACGTCGCTTGATCCAGCTTTGAGCCCATCAGGCTCTCAAACGTCAGCTTGAATCTTCTGATTATCGGTTTAGATTTTGAAATGATTTGAAAAACGTCAAATAGGCCCTTGAAAGACAGAGATCTCCGATCAAGCAACGAAAGCACACTAACTACAACCCGGGCAATTTTGTGCTTCTCGGCCAGCGTGACGCTCAGAAACCTAAATCTTAGGTAAAAGATAAGGAACTTGAAAACAATAGCATGGTCCAATTTCTGGGATACCATCATCCTTATTACTCTGTCAAGCAAACCAACATCCAGAAACAAAAGATCTTCGAACCACCAACCTGCCGGAGAACAGTTGTATCGCATACTCAAAGTGCTACTCGTATCACAGGAATACTGAAAACTAGTGTTCCCCGAGGAACTAGTGAAGGGGCTGGTGGTAACATTAGGCGAAGTAATAAGCCTTCCTATAAGACAATCCAAGACTTTCTCAAGTACATATGAAGAATTTGGTGCAGGAAATAAATTTTGGCACTGCTTCAGAGCTACCAGGAGCTCAGACCAAGTCCAGTAAATGATCCCTTCAAGAGCCTTTTCCGTTCGCTCTGCCAAGTTAAGTGTTGCCGAGCTATTCCTGCCCGTGTCCATGAATTGAGCAGCACAGTTTAGTAGGACTACGTTAGATGGAGTTATCTCAATTGAGCCATTGTTGTAGCAAAACCTTGCCATGAGCTCAAAACCATATGCACCTCCAGGGAAGTCACGAAATATCACTTTCATGCACTTCTTGCTACCCGTCATTTTACTAAACAAGCTGTTAAATCTCCCCGAGAACGAGGCAATAGTTTTCTGCAGAAATTTGTTGAAAAGAACCAAATAAGTAAAAGAGAATGTTGGAAAGTTCTGCTGCATTTGAAGGAAGAATCTACAAAAGTTGTTTGTTAGGAAGAGGGAAAGAAAACAAGGACAGTTCATAACAATTCACCCAGTTCATTAACAACCATACCAACTTCACAAAAACCTTTAAATGTACGAAAGTACAGACTTCCATTCTAAGACATGGATAAATCTTGCACTAATTAGAAACTAGGATCAAATGTTGCTATCACAATTAATCATGAGCTGTCCTAGCAGTTTTAGCAAAAGATTGAGAGAAATGAATAGTTAGTAACAAAAAACCAGGCGAAAAGGTCCACATCATTGAATGTTGACAGCAAATTGAATGATCGGCAGAGGAGCTATTTAATAAGAACGAGGACAAAAGTGACACAAGCATTAGTACAAGGTACTGAAGCAATGGATCATGGCCTTAACAGAAAAATGTACAATGGAAACTGAAAGCAAAGGATGATGGCTTCAATTAATACCAAAAGTTAAGAATGTAACAGAGGAGAGCATTTAGAATACACGGAAGAAATCAACAATTTAGCTAGAGAAAAATGAAGTTGCAAAGTTGTTGAAGAACAGAAATCATCAGGAATCAGGATCTTGTACTCAAGTATGAAAGACAAATAGGAAGGGAACCTTTAAAAGAAGGCTTTCAAAGAAGTGTTTTGCTATTTACCTTGTTGACCATGAAAATCTCTTCACCATTGACGTCTATTTCAAGATCACATCCAACTTCCATGGCTGACGCAAAAAATACTAAGAACCCACCTCAAATCAGAAAGTTCATGCAGAACAACAAAGGTCTTTGCCTGAGAAAGAAGGAACTTTCCAGCTTGACCCAAAAAAAAAGGAATGATTTAGTGAGAAATGAAGAGAAAAGTTTAAAAGCGGTGGCACCTTTGAAGCTGCTGTTGCTTGGTCAATGTGCAGGGATGCAAAATGCTTTGTTATGATTAGTGTAAAGGAGGGAATAAAAAGCAAAACAGGGCGCTTTAGAAGACTGGAAGTTAAAACGAAGTTTTGGACTTTGGAAGAGACAGCAGACAAACTCAAAGGAAGTGGGAAGTGGTTTGTAATAGGAGTTCCACCATATTGCATCCCCACAACCTTTTTCAGCCTTTTTGGTCTGTCAACTAATATAATGCACTAGCATTCGTTAGAAAGTCACTTCTGTGCTCTCCTTTGTTGTTGGTCATGTCGTTTTACTTGGTTTGCATAGAATATTGGGATCGCATTGATTTTTAAGACAATATATATAGTTGAAACGAGATTTATGGACAAAATTTCCTAACTGTACAACCAAGCACTTGAAGACAAAATAAAAAGACGATGACAAATGAAAAATTGCTGACCCACCACCAAAAAGGTTCTGCTGCACAAAAAGTTATGCAAGTGCCATTGTGAATGATAGGACGGCCCAGAACTTGAAGCACGAAAATCTATGATTTTTCTGATTTCTGACTCTTGCTTATGGTCTATGATATTACAATTTTTTTCCCATGTGAAAATTTCACTTGACCTAAAAGCCTGGTGTCTTTTTCCGTCACTTGTGCCGTCAATTCTTGTAGTGGCTTGACCCCAACAACTGCCTTCTCAGTGGATTTTGGAACCCACTTGAGAGGATGAGAGAAGCTGACCAGAAGTGAAGATACAATCCCGATTCTTGATAGGTATACATTCATAAGCAACTTTAGGGGCATATATTTCTTGAGAGCGCAAATATCTTGTACGGATCAAAGTCCTGAAACAAAGTGATTTTTTTGGCCTATCGTTGCTCAATGGCACATAATCTTAGGCAATTCTTGCCAAGTAATGTTGTACTGCAACAGGCTCCATTCTGATTATCAGAAAGCAACAATAATGATTTTCTCCTCTGGAACGAAAAAGTGGGGAGGTCCAATCCAGTTTATCCCAAAAAAGCAGATAAAAATAAATGGAACAACTCATACATCAGGCTGCAAAGCACCAAGAACAGATATTACCTTGGTAACGGTTTCTTAGAGCTGTCAAAGCTCTCATTTTGATCAGCAATAATAGTTTCCAACCCACAGCTTGGATTTAATCTTCTTTCCACAAAGTGATATCCCACTGCCGATTGCCAAGGTCTTGTAGTTCAGAGAATGAAGCGTGAAAATGGCACCTGAGTCTTGAAAGGAAGGCCCCTTCACTGAGAATAATAAGCACTTGTTTTTGGATTTGAGATTGATCTAGAGAATGATTGTCCAAGCTTCACAGCAGGCTGTTTCCCCATTGTGCCAGCCAACGGCATCAGGGGAGGCTGTTTCCCCATTGTGCCATCTCTGGGGAAGGCTTCTTCTCTTTCTGTAGTTACTGCTGATGCATCTTTTCAGCCTCCCTGCCGTCCACCCAGTTTCCATTATGCCAACTCCTCTGCATATCAACGCTCTCACAGTCAACCTGCTGATCACTTGTTTTTGCTGTCTATACAGTTTTTCTGATCCAGAGAAAGACTGCCACTCCTTCTTTCATCACGAGCTGTAGCTGCATGCACAGGAAATCTTCAGTCATTGGTACATTATTGTAGATTCTTAACCTATCAGACGAATAATTCAACAAAGTATTGGAAATGAAAACTCTGAAAAGGGAAACCAAGTCATTAAGTGAGAATAGACATAAAACATTACCTATCATAATGCTGATCAAAATTTCTGATTGCAGTTATATATGAAGGAAGCATAAAGATAACAAATTTTTTCTCTAAACTAAAGAGTCAAAGAAATCGTAAAAACTTCTATCCAAAAGTAGAAAGAAATCCTTACAAATAAATCCACATCGCTTCTAGTGAGTTGAGTCAGGATGAATCAGATTCAGAAGAAACTTGTCTTCTTGGCCTGAAACAACTTCTCGTGGACCAATGACACCGGACGATGCAAGCCTGCATCAGTCATGGACCTGGTATTTTATACGGCAAAATAAGAACAGAAAACAGAGTTCCATGCCATTGTCACAGAAATTAGCATGATAGGACATGATCATAATTGAGCTTAGACCCATTATCTATTGGCTGTTCGTATTCAGTTTGGTCATATTTAGAACCTTCTAACCTCGGCAACCTTATGACTGAAAACCTGATAACTATTGGCAGCAAGCCAATTGGATATTCTTGGATGCTTCCAATTGTACTGGTAATCACAAATCAGACCCCCTGAATTTTCCATTGGCAAGTGGCAGGCGAATATTGTCACCAAAAAAATCAATGGGTTTCTCTCTACTAATTCTGACTGCATTCTGAAAAAATGTCCTTGCCGCGATCGCGGTCACCAAATCCTTTCTACCATCCAACATTTCATCCTCGATAGCAAGATCCCTTTCAGCAGATCCCGCCAAACTTGCATAAAAATACTGTCCCTCCTGTCTACCACAAGCATCCTACCATACATATAACCATCATATGATCTAAGACCTACATGGCTTTGTGTCTCCAAACATTCAATAGCCCCAACATCCATCTAATTGGAGAAAATTTAACAACCATTTAATCACCAAAATTTCAGCTAAAAATTTCTGTATGACTGAAAAATGTGGGCTTTGCCATCAATGTGCTTAGTTTCCGTGTCATGTATGGTCTCTGAGTCGGTTATTGACCCGACCCGTTAAACCTCCCATGAATTGGGTCGATCATTCACAATTAAACTGATTTTAGACCTAACAGTTTCGCATGAAACAATTAAAACTACTTCGAAGATTGCAACTTGTGTTCAAAGAACGTAATTTTACATGAGATAACTAAAAAATATATCTGGGTTCTGCTACACGCATAAAAAAAACACTGAAAACCCAGTTAAATTAAACTTGAATAATGACTAAAATGTGCTGAAAACATTGAAAAGTTGAACTTCTGAGACTCGCTAACATTCCAGATGCATCAACGTTGCCGCTGAAAGCCTTCATTCTTCTTCGACATGTTTCTATCCCTAACCAAAGTTTATGCCACAATTGTTGTCGGAGAATTCTGTTTATTACGCCCGTACGGTTCGTTAGATCGCAGCCAATGACGCCTGCCGTTCCAAAATCCAAATTGGGAGAGTTTAATTATGTGTGGCATTAATTTTAAATTATATGAATCAAAAGGATTTTTTAAAAAACTTGAGCTGCTCTAACAAATTTTTCTTAAAAGTTTGAATAGTGGAAAAAAATTACTGACTTGTAATTTTATTTAATGCTCTAACTTAATATACAATGGGGAAAATTAAACTCTCCAATGAAATGCCCTGATTACACCCGCGCTATAATTTGGATCCAAAGATGCTGTTAAACCATGTGACAATTTTGCTGAAATCCCATGTGGCTAATTCTTGCAGCAGTTGCTGCAAATGTTTGAAGTGTTACGACTGGTGTATTTTGCTTCTGTCATCCGAAACAAGTTGCAAGTGCAAGTGCAGATGGTGCAAGGCTCAAGGAACGGAAGATTACTAGATTAACAGCTGTAAGCTACCCGATATTAGCAGATATGCTAGTGTCTTGATTTGTACTTTGAATCGTGGAAGTAGGTAACTGTTTGATATACTTGATTAGTCACTTTCTTTGTAACAGCTATCAAATCTTTTGTACAACGATAAATATTAGTTAAATGAATACAAGTGTGCCTTTTTTGTCCCGAAATCATATTTCTCTTTCTCATTTTATAAACAGCCTTGCTTCTGTTGTTCTTTCTTCAGTGCTCCTGCAATCTTTCCAGACATCACAGCACAGCATCTGTGCATCGACAACGCTTGTCTCCTTGTTTACTGTCAGATGTAAGGAGGGATTTGTCCTGTCCTCGGTTTTCTTGTTTTACTTTTTATAGCATATCACAGTCTTATTTTTTCACTAAGAAAAAAATCGTAAAGAAAATT
>STGP01016011.1:1929-14007 GCA_004918865.1 Caryocar brasiliense | reverse complement strand
TTTTTTTTTCCCTCAATAATAATTGCCCTTTTGATCCAATTAAAGGCGTGACTTCTACTCATCCTCCAAAACCACTGGGTTTAGAATCATGCCGTTGCTTTGATCCATCCAGAAAGCATTCCAAACACTCCCTTGTTCAACTTCCACATTTGCAAGCTCCAACCTTAGAAGCAAAAGGGTTCTCATAATAGTAGGTAAAGTTTCCGTCTTTCCATTTTTTGCAAGTTTTGGTCTCTCCTTTCTGGTTTATTGAATTTTGGAGGCTTTCTTGTGTTCTCTCATGTTGCTTTGTGATTGGGGCGCCTTTGACAGCTCAAGAGTATATGGAAGGAGAAAAATGACTCAATTTTTCTTTTGATTTTCTTCTTTTATACTTCATGTTGATGTAAAGTCTAAAGAGTGCTTTTATTTGATGTTGACTGTTGTTAGAGCTATTGGATTTAAGCTTTTACCTCAATCTACTCTATTCCTAGCTCTGAAAGTTCCAAAATTTTGAACTTTTATCTTCTTCCTTCTTCTTACCTATTTGAAGTACTTTATCCTGGAATCAGCTGCAACAGTTCAATCGTAACCTGCCCGATTGTATTTGCAAACAATTAAGCATAAACACAATTGAATTATGGCCTTCTTGTAGCTGTGTATTAGCTTTTGTGCGAATAATTTAGGAGCTAGGAGTTGGAAGCTGCCTGGTTTTATTGAAGTTGCAACGCCAGGAAAAGGTTCACGAATTTTAATCTCCTCACTGTTTCCTTCAGTGTAAAAGGAATTGTTGCTGGATATTACTAAAATGGCATTATGATTGGTTTGAATTCACTTGAACACTTTGTATCTTTTTGTTGTACACTGTAAATATCGAACTTGGCATTGCTAATCTATAATTTTTTTATTCTTTTTATAGGGACATACGTCATCCGCTGAAGATATACATAAATGGCAACTCTTGGAGATATAGGAGTTTCGGCAGCTGTAAATCTTATTACTGCATTCATTTTCCTTTTAGCATTTGCATTTTTGAGGCTTCAACCCTTCAACGACAGGGTATACTTCCCAAAATGGTATCTTAAAGGCTTAAGAAGCAGTCCAACACGCTCGGGAGCATTTGTGAGTAGGTTTGTCAATTTAGACTTCAGATCATATCTGAGATTTTTGAATTGGATGCCAGAAGCCCTGAAAATGCCAGAGCCTGAACTAATTGACCATGCGGGATTGGACTCTGCAGTTTATCTGCGCATTTACTTGTTGGGGTATGCTGTTCTGCATCCGTGATACATTTGCTTCTGTTACTTCTTAGCTGTCTGTCTAACAAACACGATGTAGTTTAATAGCTATATTCTACTTCTTGGTTATAAACTCAATCATCTAATATACTTCTGTCGTAATGTGCTTACTTTCTTCAGTGTCCTGTGTTGTGTCATATATTTATGTGCCATATGAAAATCTATTTCTATTTTATATCAATGTGGTGTTTGGAAATGTTATTGTTGTATATTGTTGTATATTGTTGTGCGCTGACCCCCTCATTATGACTTATGCAGACTTAAGATTTTTGTCCCTATAGCACTCCTTGCTTGGGCCGTCTTGGTGCCAGTTAATTATACAGGCTATGGTTTACAAGGAGGCAGTCTGGCCAATGTAACTTCCAGTGATATCGACAAACTTTCAATTTCAAATATCCCACTTCGATCACAACGGTATCAAACTGCACTCATCACTATCTTCCTTTTCCATGCATCTCTGATTATGATAAACTCTTCACATGTTTTATATGGATCCACAGTAGCATTTACTCTGAGATAACAAACAGCAAATTATCTATCTGTAGAAAGATATTTTAAAACTTGATTGATGCATGCTTGCTCTCGTGCATTTTTGTCCTAGGTCATGTTTTGGCTCATATCTCAAGCTTCAGGCAAAACCTAGGAGTATAAAACTTCATGTTTCTGATTTATTTCTTTGTCATTCAATTTTGTTCCACTCCTGCTAACCATTAATTCTTATCTTCTAGAAACTAGAATGACTGCTAACTTTTGTTTAGTGTTCTTTTTCTTTTGATCTTTTTATCTGTCTAATTGCCTTGCTATACAGACTTCTGTTTATTAGTTCACTTAGTGTAGACTTGCCTTATGGAACTGATAATAATGAAATATAATCATGCTAAACCCGGATTTCAGGTTTTGGTCGCATATAGTGATGGCTTATGTCTTTACTTTCTGGACATGCTATGTGTTACTAAAGGAGTATGAAAAGGTTGCTGCAATGCGTTTGCATTTTCTTGCAACAGAAAGGCGTCGCCCAGATCAATTTACGGTATTTACTCTGTTTATAGCACAAAACTCAGACTTGGTTATACTGCATTAATGTAGTTGTCCTAGTATCGATGTACTCTATTGTTTCTGTGTGTAGACATTTTTGAAGCACTATTTTGGCAGGGCTTCTTTCTTCTGTGCAACTCTTAGTTTGTAGGATTCATAACCTTTGCATTCTCAAGAGTTACCTATTTTTAACACATTCAGATCTGAATTGCTGGCACCAATTTTAGTGCAATGGTCTCTAAATAATAAACTTTGTCATGTTTATTTTAACGTGTGCAGGTTCTCGTTAGGAATGTACCACCAGATCCAGATGAATCTGTTAGCGAGCTTGTGGAACACTTCTTTCTAGTCAATCATCCAGATCACTATCTTAGTCATCAGGTAAGTTCCTGCTCAAACTGAATTATGTCACCAAAAATGTTTTGGTTGAAAACTATGAAGTCTTTGGGATTATCTTTGGTAAGCAGTTGTGAATCCCAAAAATATAGAAAGTTGTTTTTAGAATGAGTGCTAGGCTTCAGGTGAATCAATGCGTGCCACTGGCAGCAATAACTTGCAAAACTTCATGAGAAAATTCTTATCATTATGAATATCTGGGTGAAGATATAGGTTATTTTGGCTGACAATTTCATATAGTCTTCTCTATATACATGCAATTTTTCTTTTAAACAAGGAGCCATAAAGTGTGTGGATTTATTCTCTCTGCTATGTTAAAAATGGATCAGTTAAGAGTTTCTGCGGATAAAATGCCCTTCCTCTTGTATTTACCTTTTTTAGCATCTTTCTTACATTTCCTTGATTTAAATCATGCTTACTCAACGATGTTTATTTAGTCAGATAGTTACACTTGAGAAAATGTTATGCAGGTGGTGTACAATGCAAACAAACTGGCTGAATTGGTCAAGAAGAAGAAAAGTATGCAGAACTGGCTTGACTACTACCAACTTAAGTATTGTAGGGATCAATCAAAGAGGCCTTCAAAAAAGGTACTTTTGGAAATTATTGTGTTTGTAAATTACTGCTTGTTTGTATTCAAATCTACCATTTTTTAACATGATATTCTGACAAAAATTTCGCATTGCCATTTAATATTTTAGATTGGCTGTCTTGGACTCTGGGGGGAAAAGGTTGATGCAATTGACTATTATACATCAGAGATTGAGGAGCTCTCAGAAGAGGTAAATACCTCTCTTTCGTTAACCACGAACCCAACTCCTTCAGTGTTTATGCTTGTGCCTCATGGCTTGCTTTATCCTTATTTGCCAAGATCTAATTACGTCCAGTTTTGTCCTTAACTTCACTTGACAATGAGTTCAGAGTTGCTGCATTTTATCAAAACTTTTTCTTCGTTCACTGTATGAATCTCCACTCAAGCATTGATTTCAGAAATTGAATGGTTCTGCTGGTATTCAGATAACAGCGGAGAGGGAAAGGGTTGTAAAGGACCCCAAGTCTATCATGCCAGCAGCATTTGTTTCATTCAGAACTCGATGGGGTGCAGCTGTCTGTGCCCAAACTCAACAATCCAAAAATCCAACTTTGTGGTTAACAGAATGGGCTACAGAGCCACGTGATGTATATTGGCAAAACCTACCTATTCCATACATATCTCTCACTATTAGGAGGTTGCTCATGGGAGTTGCATTCTTTTTCCTTACCTTCTTTTTCATGATCCCAATTGGATTTGTGCAAGCTCTCGCTAGTATTGAGGGAATTGAGAAAGCAGCCCCCTTTCTTAAGCCTATTATTGATATGTAAGTTATGTTGCATCATGAATACCCCTCCATTATTGAGATGTAAGTTCTATTGACAATAATAGTTCAGGGGCTTTAATAACTAACCAAAATAATTTTTTTTGTTGCAGAAAATCTATCAAGGCAATTATCCAAGGTTACCTACCTGGACTTGCATTGAAGCTTTTCCTGATCATCCTGCCTACAATATTGATGATCATGTCTAAATTTGAAGGCTTCATATCCCTATCTTCTCTAGAAAGGAGATCAGCAGCGAGATATTACTTTTTTAACATTGTCAATGTATTTTTGGGAAGCATAATTGCTGGCAGTGCATTTGAACAGCTAAATTCTTTCATTAAGCAGTCTGCTAATGAGTATGTTCCCTCACTTTTCACTGCTCATTTTTCTGTATTTTCTTTTCTTGGTAGATGATTACTGATCAGCGTTGGTATTTGTTAATTGCTTCTACAATTCCAATACATTAAAAAATTTATCTTTTCCAGAATTCCTGAAACAATTGGTGTAGCTGTTCCAATGAAAGCAACTTTTTTCATAACGTATATAATGGTTGACGGATGGACTGGAATAGCTGGAGAAGTTTTAATGATAAAACCACTGATAATCTACCACTTGAAGAATTTCTTTTTGGTGAAGACTGAAAAAGACAGGGAAGAGGCAATGGATGCAGGAAGTCTTGGTTTTAATACTGGAGAACCTCGCATACAGTTCTATTTTCTGTTGGGTCTAGTATATGCAACAGTGACGCCTCTTCTCCTTCCATTCATAGTTGTTTTCTTTGGCTTCGCTTATGTTGTTTTCCGTCATCAGGTAAGGACTTGGAGACTCATTTCAAGGATTCAATCTAAAGTGGCATATTTTTATTGGTTAATTTTCATTCCCTGTTAGATTTCAAACCCAATAATTCAAGTCAACTTACCAATAATTTCCTCAAAAATTGCAGATAATAAATGTGTACAACCAAGAATATGAGAGTGCGGCAGCATTCTGGCCTGATGTCCATGGGCGTGTTATTGTTGCACTAATAATCTCACAGGTGGCTATGATTGGACTACTGAGTACGAAGGAAGCTGCTAAGTCAACCCCATTTCTCGTTGTACTTCCGATAGTCACCATATGTTTCCATAGATTCTGCAAAGGCCGTTATGAGCCCGCATTTGTTAGACACCCATTACAGGTTTGCTACTCTTCACACATTGATAAGCTTGATTCTTTCATTTTCGGTCCAGCATTTTATTTAGATTCTTCATTCCATATATACATATTAACATCTTCTGTTCCCGTTTTCAGGAAGCAATGATGAAAGACACCCTGGAACGTGCAAGGGAACCAAATTTCAATCTGAAAGCTTACCTGCAAAATGCATACGTGCATCCAGTTTTCAAAGGTGGTGATGACGACGAGGACGATAGCGACATAATTAAAAGGTTGGAAACAGAGGCTGTACTGGTCCCTACAAAACGCCAATCACGAAGGAATACACCAGTGCCCAGTAGAATCAGTGGTGGATCCTCACCATCTTTGCCAGAGGTTGTTAAGGAAAACCTGGAGCCCTAAGTCAAAAAAAGAAAAAAAAACATGGGGGGCAGACATCTTATTGTACAGAAAATATCACAATTGAAAGAGAGTAATATATTATTATTTGTATATTGAACGAGATAAGAGTTGGGCAATCCATTATAAATTTTCTATGTATATATATATATAAGAAGCAAAGGAAGCGAAGTTTGAAGCGCTGATAAGTTTGAGCAAGGCTATTTAGGTTCTGAATTCTGTAACAAATTCGTTCAAACTGCGCTGATAAGTTTGAGCAAGGCTATTTGAGTCCTGAATTCTGTAACAAATTCGTTCAATGTAGATCATCCATCCAAGTATGGCATGCATGTATGCGGTCCGTGGATACCGTGAATTCTCGATACAACAACCAATTTAAAAACCGATATTAGCCGCTATAATGAGCTACATTTTTCTGCCTGAATATTCTCGACATTTCTGATTTCTCTGCTGCATTTCATTAAAAAAAAAAAAGACCTTTCCACTTCTTGTTGGGATGGAATTCCTCTTCATTCTCGAACTCATATACATTACCACGTATATAAAATTTTAATTTTGATACTACCACGTCCGCCGCTTAATTCTATCTTAGGCCCAATCCGAACCAAATATACAACATATCATGAGCCCAAGAACGGAAAGTCCAACGTTACCCCCAACAACAACAACAAATTAACAAGAGCCAGTCAATTGATTGAAGCGTCAAACGTTATCGGCATTTTCCTTCCTTCCTTCCTTGCCCCTTACTAGACTCCCTGCTGTCTTTTCTTCACTTGCCTTCATTATTTGCGTTATTACATGCTTTACAACTGAAGATGAATTCACGTGCTTTTCTTCCAACCCAAATTCTTCCTTCATCTCCTTTCCATCACCAAAATTTTCACCCCTTCACTCACAAGCACAAGCCTCAATCTTTAAAGTCCATACCTTCTTTCAATAGAACTTTTCACGTATCCAGAAGAGTCTGTAAACATGGCTTCTGTTGCTACCGTTTTGGGTTTAAAAGGAGTAGAGTTAGGAGCTCGGTGAATGAAGTTGAAGAGCAGAAGCAGCAAGCTGTGAATAGAACTTATCCTTTCCATGAAATTGAGCCAAAATGGCAGGCTTATTGGGAAGATAATCGCACTTTCCGAACCCCAGATGACGTTGACACTTCTAAGCCTAAGTTTTATGTCCTTGACATGTTCCCTTATCCCAGGTCTGTCGCCTTCTCCTCATAATTTTATTTTATTTTTTTTCCTTTGGTAGTAGCATTTAAGTATATAAAGTTTTATGTTTTGCAATTATATTTACAAAAAGGTTAGATTTTGGCAACTGGGTGATGGGAAATTTGATACAAACAAAGTTAAAGTTGGATTCTTTATTGGGATTTTGATATGTATTTAGCACTCATGCCGTGGTGGATGTTTAATTTTGAGTTTCTTAGTTGTTTTCTTTTCTGATGGAATGGGTTGTTGTGAATGTGAACTGTGGAATTATATGTTGATGGATTGGTGCAGTGGAGCTGGGTTACATGTTGGTCATCCACTGGGATACACTGCCACAGACATTCTGGCCAGGTACACACGTATGCAGGGTTACAATGTTTTGCATCCTATGGGATGGGATGCCTTTGGTTTGCCTGCTGAGCAATATGCAATTCAGGTATGCTTTGCGGCGCATATGAACAGTTTACATTGTTCTTAATTGTAACGGATGGGATGTAAATTTGTTCATGGGCTGCAACTTGCTTTCTGTACAGACAGGAACACATCCGAAAATCACAACTTTAAGGAACATCAACCGCTTCCGATCCCAGGTCATGTAATGTCCTTACTTTTCTCATTTCACCTGCCAAAGAAATACTTGTCAATGAGAGTCTGAGCACTACTCAGCCTAATGGTGTGCTTCCCTTATGGTGTTTAGCTTTTGATATGTCTTTTTCCAAGGTATTTACATGTGACTCCCTTTGCAGCTTAAATCATTGGGTTTCTCATATGACTGGGATCGTGAAATTTCTACAATAGAACCAGATTATTATAAATGGACCCAATGGATATTTCTTCAGCTACTGAAGAGAGGATTGGCATATCAGGTCTTAGATTCTCTTTTGTCCACCGTCATAAACTGTCATTTCCTGCTAAAACTGGATCTGATGGTCAGTTAATCATATATGCAGGCTGAGGTGCCAGTGAATTGGTGCCCTGCTTTGGGCACAGTTTTGGCAAATGAGGAGGTGGTGGATGGAGTAAGCGAGCGCGGGGGTCATCCAGTCATAAGAAAGGTATGTCTTATGGCTCATGTGTGTGCTGTATTTTTTTTCTGGGTTTACATTACTTCTCTTATTTTTTTTGTTGGATGATTATAATTTTACAGTGTTGTTGTTTATTACCAAGCAGCCAATGAGGCAATGGATGCTCAAGATTACTGCATACGCTGATCGTCTTCTTGAGGACTTAGATGATCTCGACTGGCCAGAAAGTATAAAAGAAATGCAAAGGAATTGGATAGGGAGGTCTGAAGGGGCTGAGATGGAGTTTACTGTTCTCAATGATGATGGAAAGGATACGGACATAAAAATTACTGTTTATACTACCAGGCCTGATACCATATTTGGAGCAACGTATTCTTCTTACCCTTTTTTTCTATTCCTATCTCTTTAGTATGTTTCATGCATTAATGTGTCTACAGAGAAGTTTTTAGATGTAGATATATGTCCCAAAGAATTTTTTAGATTATTGTTCCCACATTAAAGGGTTCACTTGCTTTTATCTTGTCTGCAGATATTTAGTTGTGGCGCCAGAGCATTCCTTGCTTCCCTCATTGGTGTCTCCTTCCCAGAGTACACCTGTACATATTTGCTTCCTTATTCTTTGTAATATGTGTCAGCCATGGGAAATTGGGAGATGACAAATCTTAATCACAGGTGGAAGAGTATACAGATCTTGCCTCACAAAAAAGTGACCTTGAAAGGACTGAGCTTCAGAAGGAGAAAACTGGGGTCTTCAGTGGCTGCTATGCAAGAAATCCAGCTAACAGTGAAGCAATCCCCATATGGGTTGCAGATTATGTCTTGGGGAGGTGTGGACTTTTCAACATTTTTTTCACTGTTTGTTTGACTCTCCATTTACAAATTTTTTAATTTCTGATGCTTGAGTGCTAGATTGCCACTTTAATGAAAGTATATAATATTGAATGCTAATTATATTGGTTGATTAATTAGACTTAAGTTAATCATGTCCCCAGGCTGTGAAAGTGAATCTAGATAGATCAATGTGTCTAAGAGTGTATGGGGTTTATTTTTGTGCAGTTATGGAACTGGAGCAATTATGGCTGTGCCTGCGCATGACACCCGTGACTACGAGTTTGCTATTAAGTATGACATCCCTATTCGTTGGGTTGTAAAGCCAGATGGTGAAGATTGTAGTGCATTGGGAAAAGCTTTTGCTGGGGAAGGTACTATGTTGAACTCATCAAGTTCAACAACTGGGCTTAACATCAATGGTTTGCACAGCAAAGTAGCAGCTGCTGAAGTCACTGAATGGGCTGAAAAAACTGGAAATGGAAGAAAAAAGGTGCTTCACTATTCATCATTAATGTAGTTATGGGTTGGAGGGAATTGGGTTTGTTACAAGTTGTATTACATATAGGTATACTTGTTGCAACTCGAACTTGTATTTCTTCAGGTGAATTACAAGTTAAGGGATTGGCTTTTTGCCAGACAGCGATATTGGGGGGAACCTATCCCAGTCATTTTCTTGGAGGATACTGGCGAGAATGTTCCACTTCTTGAAACTGACCTGCCACTTACATTGCCCGAATTGGATGATTTTACTCCCACAGGAACAGGAGAACCACCGCTATCAAAAGCTGCTTCTTGGGTATGTCTTTTCCTTCCCTGCCATGGTGTGTCTTATGTTCTCCGACTTGTTGAAGCTTGTCTTACATTTGCAGTAGTGGCTGAACTCTCGTGATGTGTTGATTCTAGATTCTTGTTTATCGGGATGTAGAGAAACTGTTTTTATTAAGTGAATCTTCGTATCTTCTGAAAAACATGAAACTCTATGATGCAAATAATTATCTTAATAGACATGGGAAGACATATGAAAGCTTGACTTTTATAATTAATTTGGGTTGCAGTTTCTGTTCCATGAATTTTTCAGGCAATCTTGCAGACTAAAATAAAGGTGGTTCTCATTAACAGTTGTCTGCTGCAAACATGAGTGCTTGTCTTTGATTAAACATCCAACTCTTGCAATATATATCATTGTTCCTTAATACAAAGGATAGTTGCGTCGGTTACATCTCCCTCCATTTCCCCCTCTCTCTGAAGTATTCATATTCCTCAAAACACGTAGTCTTTTTCTCCATTAAGTTATATTTTCAAATGTTGATGGTTTTATGGCTTATTTCAGGTTAGGACGAAAGATCCTTCATCTGGAAAACCTGCCAGAAGAGAAACAAGCACAATGCCCCAATGGGCTGGTTCTTGCTGGTAATAAATTGTTGCTGGTAACAGATATTTCTTCTGTAATTTCATGTTGTTTGGATGAGCTTCTAGTCGAGTTAGATGGATGTCATCATTTTATCCTAACACTAATGAGCTGAATTCTGGGCCTTCTACTCCTCACATGTTACTTTGTATGTTCTTTGAGATCTGAAGTTCTGGAATCCTTTTTTCCCAACCATGTTCAGGTACTATTTGCGGTATATGGACCCAAAAAACTCCAAAGAATTAGTAGACAAGACAAAAGAAATGTAAGTGTGGCCTTTACTTTTTGCATGAAACAGTTTGTGTTCTTTGTACTGATATGGTATGGTAGTTACCTATTTTTGAAAACTTTTTTACTTACAGGTATTGGGGCCCAGTTGATGTTTATGTTGGAGGTGCTGAACATGCTGTTCTTCACTTACTTTATTCAAGATTCTGGCACAAGGTTTGTTACTTGAATCTATTGTGTTTATTTCAGGTATATAGGGGTCTTGGTTTTTGTATCAAACAGTCCACCAGTTTAAGCATGACCTTGTCAATCATAACCATCATTTTTATTATGTCCTAAATGGGAAACATTTTTTCATCTCTCTGTATGGAAGCAGTAGGGCTTCTTGTGATTATACTTTATGATCCAAGGGGATAGGTAAATGTTAATGGAAGTGAAATGAGGGTGAATGGTGTGTATACTTTGGGTAATTTTGTCAAATCCTGAACTGAGCTAAGATTGATTTATCATATGAGTCCTAGCTTCCTAGAGAGTACAGACTTCCATGGCCGCAGCAATTGTTTTTTTCTTTTTCTTTCTCTTCTTGAATTGTCTGTCAGTTAAGTAGATATCAGTTAAGATTGACAGTGGGATCAAATAATGTATTATATTTTCTAGATTGGAGCAAAGGGTGTGCATATGTGATTGAAAGTTCATGTTACAGGTTCTTTTTGACATCGGTGTTGTGTCAACAAAAGAGCCCTTCAAATGTGTCATAAATCAGGGAATTATCCTTGGTGAAGTAAGTATAGTTGCTTGTCCATAGGTAATAATCTCTGTTGCATTACCCTGATGGTGCGGGTGGCAGGTCGAATATACAGCTTACAAAGACCCGGAAGGGAACTATGTATCTGCAGAATCTGCTGATATGTTAGGCAGATATCAACAGGACATAATTCCTGAGGAAAAGGTTACACATGGATCAATATAATTCCTCTTTCCATTTCAACATGTTCTACATTCATATAAGTTAAAATCAGAAATAAGTCTAGTATGTTTCTCATTTCATTTTGTTAGTTTCTGAGAGATTCATATTTGCCTTTTCATAGGTGATAAAATCAGGGGATTCTTTTGTACTTAAAGACGATCCTAATATTCGTTTGATTGCCCGTGCTCATAAAATGAGTAAGAGTAGAGGAAATGTTGTCAACCCTGATGATGTTGTTTATGAGTATGGTGCAGATTCTCTAAGGTTGTATGAAATGTTCATGGGACCATTGAGGTATGCATTAATAGTTAGTTATCAATACAATGTAGGGTGACTATTTTGTTATATGATGTTGCTCTAAATTGCATCATGCGTTTAGAGACTCAAAGACATGGAGTACGAGTGGGATTGAAGGTGTATATCGCTTTCTTGGAAGAACTTGGAGGCTGGTTGTTGGTTCGCCATTACCTGATGGTACTTTCAATGATGGAACAATGGCAATAGTTGAGGAACCAACTTCCAATCAGCTACGTTCTCTTCATAAATGCATAGCTAAGGTCATATCTCAATCTCCTTTTTCTTTTGTTCTTTTCTTTTTTCTCTCTGTAATAATCTTAAATGCATTAGACCCCATTGCTTTTGAAAACAATCACGTTAAAAATTCAATTTGTTTTTTTTTTTTCCTTCATTTTTTTCTTTTTCTTTTTTCGACTTGTAGAAAATGACTTTCATTTTGTTAAATTCCTATTTAAAAGATTCCTCTTCTCTTCCCCTTCAATGAGTGTGTGACT
>STGP01015987.1:0-17088 GCA_004918865.1 Caryocar brasiliense | reverse complement strand
GGTCTATCTCTTGATTCTCTTCTCCTATTTTAGCACCAACAAGTGTTAGGTTGGAATAATTCAACTTGGATTGGATCAGGCCATTCTGAATGCTGACTGTAATTTATTCGATTACATCATCAAGCCATTCACTCCTAAAGCTAGAAAGAAGATGGAAATGTACATTTAACCATCGATGGAATGCTTTCGCCTCCAAAAAGAATGGTATGGACGTAAAATGGATGTGGATGGCTGACCAAAGGAAAATGGGGTTGGATGCAATGCAATTGCAGAGGTCTTTAAACTTTTTTTTTTTCCGCTTATTTACAAGTCTAAAATCTTCTGAAGTTAGACATTGTTTGCTGTAATCAAGTCTAAGAGCATTGAATTGAAATATTCTCAATTTGCACACGATTGGTTGAAGGTGCAGAGTATCAGCTTTTAGGCAAAGTAGAAGAATTTTCTTGGAAAAAGGGTGCAGGTCGGAATTGAAAAGGCATCTTTTGACATTTTAGGTTCACGTTCATGCCAAGAAAACTGTCGCTTGCAAGACATGCTTATCGCCTACAGTTACAGAACAAAAAATGTAGTAGAAGCAATGTGCCCCAAGTAATCACAAATGTAACAGATTGGAAGGATTTGTTTTGTTTATAGATATCTTCAAGATCCCTACGCAAAATTACTGAGCAAAAACTACAAAAAAAAAAAGGTTAAATATGAGCAAGATTTATGTCAAAATTCTTGCTCTTTTGTCACTGTTTTTTGAGGTTATTTCTACTTCCTTGTTGATCAGCATTGATAGGTTAGGCTTCGGAAACAAATCAGGTGAATCTGGTAAACACTGTGAACGAGAATCTTTTATTTAAAACTCTGATCATGATACAACGGAAATGGAACAGAGTTAAAAACATCAGTGGCTCAAGACGGAAGAAAATCTAAGAATCCCAACAACTGAAGCAAAACTACAAGGAATTCATCATAAAATTCAGGTGCTATCATCCCCAACTTGATTGTTTACAAAGAGGTTCTCCCTTCTAGTGGGGAAACCTGTAGATTCCAGGGTCGGACCTCTATATTTAATCTCTGAAGGTGCTCTATAATTGGGATCAACAGAAGTAGACCTAGAGTTGGCGTCAGTAGGACTTGGCCGAAAGGAACCGGGCACTCCCCCTGGATATCTTGAAGGAGAACCATACCTTGATGTAGCTCTCAGACCACCACCACCCCTTAAGTCCATGATTTCAGAACTTCTTGAAGAAGAATCCGTAAATGGAGCTCCAGTCGATGCAGATGAGGAGGTAAAAGGATCATCCGGTCCCCATGATGTAAGTGCTTCTTTCTTCTTAGCGAAGAAAAACCACGCAGCAAATAGAAAGAGTATGAAGAGCAATACAGGGCTTGTCCATAGCATTGTACTGAATTCTCCCTTAAATACCGGAAGCCTTGAACGATACATACCCACACATCCAGTGCCTAGGCCAAGAACAATGAGTTTCTCATGGTCACTAGCTATCAAGGGAATCACCCTTCCGTCAGCACGTGCATCTATCACTTGATAACTAAGAAACGATGATCTAATCTCATCCAAACCAGCAGAGAACAGATATCGAGGTCCACCAAGCCTCACATAGTGATGTGTCGAGACATTGTACACAAAAACCTTCTCTTCATTAACAACAAGCAGGTACCCCTTAATGGCTTGAAAAGCAAGGGGTTCATTCATGTCCAGTTTTTTCTTGGACCTCACCCTACATTTGAAGTTCATTATGTCCCCTAACAACAATACATGAATCAAATCGCCCTCTGATGTAAATCCATATGCTTTAGACCGTTCTGCAGCATCAAAAACATAATTTCGAGCAAGAGAATGATTCAACCCTTCACATTCAGATTCTTTTAACTTCATGCTTCTCAAATCCAATGACCCAGCCCCACTCTCCGTCAGAAACAGGAGCCTTTGCTTCAAGAATGCTAGTGGTTTACTACTCAGCATAACAGAACCATGAACACTACCATTTTCCTTTAAAACTCTGATCTTCCCACGATCATCCGAGGACAAAATATACCTCGATCTCCCAACATGATGCACTTCCAGAATAGTTACAGCTGAACCTTCTTCCCCATTTTCGGATGGTAAAAACTTGGCTACATTTTCCATAGAAAGTGAGTTCCAATCTTCCCCATTTGACCCCTCGCAGACTTTATGCATTAAAACCACACCATTCTGATGCCCCGTCACCAAAACACTCTCATTCTTATACACTGACAAGTACGACAACATCACTGTAATTGGCGAATTGCAAATTGTATAAAACTCAACCACGACATCCCCATTCCTTGAAAACACATAAACCCTCCCTTGATCATCACCCACTGCGACATACTTACTCAGACCTTCATAATCTCGAAATGGTAAAACATTAGTACAAGTAACATCAGAATCTAATTTCACAGCAGACACAAATTGAAACCTCTCTGACCAAAATGGGCTATACTTCGTAACTGAAACCACCCTCGCCCTCTCTACATCTCGAGTTCTACCCTCAGATCGTTCTTCTCCATCAAAGTCAGCCAATCTTTCACCATCCCACTTACCCGGGCTACTCATATCCTGTGCCTGATTCCGTTTCACCTCCAGGGGTGCCTCCTTTTGTGAGGCCGACAATACGGGTTCTAATTTAGCAACTATATCACTAAGCTTCCTCACTAATTCTTCAAGTTTGTGCAATGCAATACCTTGCTGGTTTAATTCAATTCTAGTTTCACTCACAGTTCCAGTTTCAGTCTCGGGTTGATCGTACGGAGCATCATGTAGCTCCTCTTGTTGTTGGGCTAAAACTGAGCTAGAGGCCACTAATATTCTGCAACAAGCGAGAATCAAAAGCAAATAGATGAAAATGGAGAACTTGCCTTTCTGGGTATTAGCCATTGAAGAAGCTCAGCGAGAAAGCTGGGTGCTTTGTATCAGTGAGCTGCTGTTGACGCCATGTCAGAAATTTCAGGTCTTTGATCCAAAATAAAATAGTGTGCAACGTTAGATTTGAGAAATCTGAAGTAAGAGCAATCGAGACACGTTTTCGTTTGGATCAAGGAAGAAAAAATTTAAAGAAAATCGCTGACTTGGGTCTGTACTGTTTCAACTGATAAATTTTAGGGCAAGAAACCCGGTTTTTCAGGCGAAACCTCTGAATGTAAGGACGAGACAATCTAGTGAAAGAGAAGCGAAATTATCAGCTCGGATCATCGGTTTGATTCTGACTGATCTAATGACACGTGGGGATATCTTCCTAAATTTGGTTTAATTTGTGTTAATTTTTGTCTTAATTAAGAAGCGTGGCTCTTTTAACTTATAATAATACCCTTTTTCGGACGCTTCAATTCAAATAAATAATTTTCACCCAAAAACGAAGATCTAATACGGATCTTATTAACTCACTCAGTTGATAAATTTGATTTTTAAACTAAATTGTATTATAAATTTTTTAATTTTTATGTAAATAATTTATTTTTAATTAAATTAAAAATTTAATTTTAATACATAAAAATTATTTTAAAAATATTACTTACCACTATTTAAATTTAAAAAAAAACAAATTCCTATCTGTAAATCGTTTTAAGCATGTTACATTGGCTTAAAAGGTTACTAAGAAAGTGTGTGATGTTATAATAATATGCATATATCCTCATTTCTTACAAAAACAAAATGGTAAAAAATAACACCACTTACCACTTATTAAAAAATTAATTAATTAAAAAACTTCAATTATTAAATAAAATTCAAAATTTGTAGTGACATAAATTTTTTAATATTTAATGTCAAAAAATAAAAAATTGAAGTTTAAATATAGTAGTTTTCATAGTTATAAAAAATATAAAATAAATAATGTATACAAATAAAAAAGAGTTTTCTCAAATTATATAATCCAGGTTTCAACATACTTTTAATGAAAATAAAAAGACTTTTAACCAATATGTTCAATAGGGATTAGGGCATGGAAAATATATATATATTTTTTTTGCAAAGTTATTTGACAAAAAAAATATATATATAGTGACATCTGACTGCTCCAGTACAAAAAAGTATAATCTGATTGTGAAACGCGGAAAATAACACTAGAGATACCTGAAAACGTTTCTGTCTAAATGGCTAAGCTAATATGGCTTCCTTTATTCTCAGTTCACGAAAGAAGAGCAGAAAATGAGAGGGAATTGCTTAAGTAGCCATCTGCCTGACGTAATTCGATACACCCCGACGTTTGACTACACTTATTTTCAGGATACCGTTGCAACTTCATCTAATCACGGTGACACCAGCTATACAAAAGCTTCCAAAATGCACAGTTTACTTAAGCAACATCACGCAACTGGATACACGAGGTTCTAGACAGTTTCTATGGATAAACGCCAAACAACATCAAGCATGAAGTAGTTGCACACGAAATTCTAGACAGTTTCTATGGATACACGAGGTTCTTTCCTCTTCAGATTTTGATCCAATCTGAAAGCAGCGTATATGGCTTCAACTTGGCCAACCATGCTATTGCGGTTGCGTAGGTTATTAGATTGCAGTGATGGGCACCTTAATATCTCATGTAGTGAAGGACCAGACTTCGTCTTTGATGTAGACGTGTGCAGACATCTATCACAAATTCATAGACAAATACCACGTTCTGAAATGTGATGTTTGTTTGATAATCCAATTAACAAAATGGAATTATGATTACAAATAAAATCATCAAACTTATAGTTTTGAGCAAAAAGCTCAATACAACATCTAACTAAATCCAACCAATTTACCATGATGCAGTCCTGTTTCCTCTCATGGATGGCTCACGAAAATGAGCTACAAAAGAAAAGAATAAAAACTGAAGATTAGGAGCCTCGAAATATAAATCTTGGAAAATTACTGGAAGCAACATGTGCAGCTCCTTTTCTCTTTACCGTGTAGGGACTTGTGCCCTTGTGCTTGTGTATCAGTGTGTGCAATATTGGTGAGATATTGTGCAGACCATACATGTTATTTTGGCTTTCTTTCTATTGTCAGGCGCAAGATTCAGCTTCTTTATAAGATCAAAGATTTCTCTGGGGCTTTCATCCTCTGCTGGTGACAAGAATGGTGCATGCTCTTCCTGTTCAAACAATATATATAAAACAACAGTAAAATTCTATTACCAGGAAACCTTTACGACCGTGCCAGAATTGGACGTGCTGCTAAAACATGGGAGAAACTAACCACTATATCTAATGATCTGGTAAAACTCACAGCTTTATGAGAAAGAGAATGCGTAACAAGTCTCTGCTCAGTTTCCTCAACATCAGATGACAAGCATACATCATCATTGTCTGTAAATATTAGAGGAATCATTCCCTTTGCTTTCTTCAAATTCATACGTACAACATTTCTTAAACCAAAATTTTCTGGACCCTCATCAAGAAAGTCCTTTTCATCTTCTTCGTCTTCATCATCTTCTTCCTCTTCAAATGAGGTCATTTCTCTTAGTTTAGAAACATGTTTTAATCTTTTCAAAACATCTTCCATTCCAACAGCATCTTGTTGGTCAAGCCACTTCTGATGAAGTTGATTGCGCATTTCATTATCAACTGGCTTTTCTTCATACCCAGTTTCAATAATATCACTGAGTTCCTCAGAGTCACTGTTATCCTCATCTTCCTCAATATCTGGTAATGGACCAAGGTCATTATCACTGTCATCTTCTTCCTCACCATCATCAACAAAAGTTTTCATAGGATCACCATGTGGAGACAAGTGAATTGAGCCATGTAGCCAGGGGTCAACATTCTCCTTGTCATTGTCATCTTCGTCAGATGAACTACATAGAGAAAAAAAATTGATCTTCACCTTTACAGTGTGAGCTGCAAAACAACAGAATTCCAGCAATATTAAAAAAAAAAAAAACTAAAATTGGCTATGCATAACTCATTGTTTCATCCAGCAACTACAAGTCAAAAGAAGAAATGCATGCTTCAAAAAATGTACATAGAATCAACAGGTAGTTCAGACAGCTAGTGACTTGAGTTGCCTGATAGGCATACATGACCAGGGAATATCTTTTGTCTATGAAGACATAAAAACAAAGCCCCAGAAGCAAACTTGCAATGCAAGATCAAAGTACAATCAAATACCATAACTTTCAAAAGTATGTGAGCAAAGTCTAATTTTATGCAACATACGCATCATCCAGAGGAGCAGACTTGAGCTTTAAGTTCATGACAACTAAGGATGGTGCCAGAACTTCTTCCGCAGGACTGTTGGGTGTCTCATCTGGAACCTCATCTTTGGAGTCACTTGCTTGAGAATCAAAAGTCACATCCTACAACATGCATATTGACAAGAAATTGCACACTGATTAACAATTCACTAAAAGAGTGGCAACTACGTAGTTATATGAGAAACAAAACCTGAGTATCATCAACAGGAGCTCGGAACATTTGCTTTGATTCATCATTCAGTGCCTGCAAATTTAAGGATGCAATTTATATATCATTTAGTTCCACATTTTCACATATTCACTCGCTAATAATTGAAATCAGTGGAACTTTAATTTGGGGGTCAAGTTAAAGGAATAATGCAATTATCACTCCAAACACGATATGCTGTATCCATCCTGCAACATATGAAAAGCAGATAGCAGCTATCTCATAAGACCACTTATGCATTTCTGATGTTGGTAATCCCTCAAACATCACAACAATAACATCTACCCAAATTATGGGAATTGATTGGTAGAATTCTATCATAAGCTAACTTTTAAAAACTATTCAAGCTTATAACGCAATATCCTGCTCATTTGAGGCAAATAAAATTTTCACGACATTAACCTTAATAGCATGTAGAAGCTATTTAGCATTGCTCAAATTCATTAAAAGGATGCAGCTTTCAATAAGTAATGATCAAAGTCATAATGAGAATGTGAAATTTCTTAACTCACCATCTTGGAAGTGACGTTTTTGTGATTGTCATCTGTAGTGTCCTTAGATCGTTCTGCACTTGGGGCATCCAAACTGAAGTCTGCATCTACAGGACATGCCATATTTTCCTCATTATTTGCATTTGCTGTCATATAAATTTTATTGTCCCCAGTAGAAGCAATTCGGGAATCCAAGTCCAGTTCAACCTCTCCTCGTCTCCATACAAGAAAGAATTACTGCTTACACTGACCAATCTGTGGCTCACAAGAATTGCGAAATTGGAGCACATATTTAGCTTCGCCGACAAAAGATCCACACAACTTAAATTCAATAGATCACAGCCCACTTTTTTGAAACCCCGTGCTTCCTTTGCCAGATCTTCTCTAAAACAGAAGATATGGGCTTATGAACAATGGTCACAGGCTTAAACGATGCATCTCTCGTCTCTCCTCTTAATTCTTCTTCGTCTCCTCTACACCACCAAAACGACGTCGTTTCGTCTTCAATCCCTCCGTTTTCTCACTTCCCTCCTCCACCTCCACTCTTTTCCGATCTTCGCCTCTATCAAATTCCCGATCCGGACGAATCGAATTCCAGGGCCCTCTTAGCGCGGGGCCCACCAACCTCGCTGTCCACGTCATCCAAACCCACGGATCTCGCGCCTGATCCGCCAAAACCTTCACCTCCGCCGCCCTCTTCTCCCGAATATAGGGTTTCGAGTGCAGCCGCGTCGTCGATCGGAGGCGAGTCGTCGTCGTCTAGAGATGGATCTTGGGAGAGCTCGACGTCGGTGGCTTTCTTCAGACGCTTGAGCTTTCTGTCGAAGATTGGAGACGGAGCCTTCTCGGCCTCTGAGAATGAAAGAAATTCGTCGTCGCCATCCATCTTCCGCTACGAACTTTCTTCTGAGCTGAATCGTCGATGGAGGTGGGAATCGTGGCTTCTCCTACCTTTGGTTTTGGGTTTTCGGCGGCAAAATGTCTTCAAAAATTTGAGAGCGAAGGATTCTGAACCGCCAAAACTTAGCGGCTTTCAATTGAGAACCAGCCGGTATCCTGTACAGACCGAACTAGCGTATTTTACATAGACCCTTTGCAGAAGACGTAAAGCCAGCGTCGGATATGGCTGTGTTTTTTCCACGGACATGGACCAATGAGGTGATTCGTCAAGCCCAGGTTTTGGGGCCCACAACAATATCCATCGTGAATCTTCAATGGCAATCAACGTCAGCCGTCCCATCAATTAGTGGATAAGCGAAATCAACGATCCATAATCATGATAACGGTACGAACGACAACACGTAAGTCTCTCCTTGTGGATATATATTAATTATTCGCGCCAAAACAGTTGTTGGCGCCAGATTGAAGTCCTCTTTTTATTTTCCAATCCCAATCCCTAGCTTGCTGGCACCAACAAATCTCTCTCACTCTCACTCTCACTCTCACACTCTCTATCGGTAAAGAAACGAGTGCTCTTCGAAACCGTAAGTTCATTTTCAGCATCAATTTTGATTTCTACATTTCTAATTATTGTTTGGATTTTGATGAAGATAGTAAAACAGCTGAAGCATGCTTAGATCGGAATATCTGCAGCTGTTGATTTCATTTTTGTTAGAACGTTAGGCTAGATCTACCTAGAAACGACTTCGTTTAGATTGGGCTCTTAGACTAGATCTGGTGCCGCTAAATGCCTCCTCCGAGCGTGGTTATTTTTATTAAAGAGAAGGAAAAAAAAAATAGTGGAACATTTTATAGAAAAAGGGCCTCAGATTACGATGATAACATGTTTGTTCGGAAATCCCAAAATGAAATTGCTCAATGCAGTTAATATTCTTATGCATCAATTCATTGAAAAGCTTTTGTTTTCCGGGATTTGTTACTATGCAAATTTCTGGTATATGTTTTTTTTAATTACGTATTTTTATTTAAAAATTATGCGGTAAATTTTTTGAAAAAAATAATAAATATAGCCAGCTCTTTTTAAACGGAGTATTAAACTATAGTACTTAGATTAACTGGGTATCTTCTATGATTTAACTTAATTATTTGATAATTTGGCAGTTTTTGCACTTTCTGGACTGGCATTGCCCTATTGCTGCAGTAGCAAGAGATCGAGTTGTTGATTATTGTAATTTGTTTCTCCCAGCTTGGAGTTCTGGTGCTGTCAACGGTCTGAGTTCAGGTAAAAAAAAGATGGGTTGATTAAGAATATTCTGAAACTATATTGTATATCAAGCAAGAGGTAAACATATGTCTGGCTCTGTAAGTAATTACTGCCATCAAAACATGCCCATTGATTTCAAGTTTGACTGTAACCAATGATGTACATCCGTGGCCACTGTTGTTCTTCTGCAAAGAAGATTCTGAAGCTGTATTTTATCAGGGGTCGTACTGTCTTATTTATGCTCGATTGAAATTCAATGCTTCTTGTAGTTAGCACTTTTGTCTTTTTTACTAACAGTTTTCTCTTGTGATACTATCACAAGAATCTCAGGCATTGTGACTGTGAATAATAGTCAATTAAATTAAATGGAGTTAAGAAGTTGTGGTCATTCACATTTTATCCAGGCTGTCAAAGGTTGTTCGGTAACAAAAGTCCTGAATGTGTTTCGTGGATGGCCGGCACTCAAGTTCAAGAAGGTCAAAGATCTATACGAACCTGGGAATGCCAAATATTGCGATTCATTACCACTGTTTAGGCCAAAATTTGAGTGCCAGGAGTTGCCTGTTGACGGGGATATGGTTGAGGCAGAAAATCCATCCACAACAACAATAAAAAGCAATCGTGACTGGAATGGTGGTCTTGGTGGTGGGGAAAGTGAGTTAGATGATCTTAACCTTGGCACCATGACACTGAAGCAGATAAAGGAGAGATGTGGAGCGAAGAAAAGGAAGCGATGTATTGGTTCAAGTAAAGAAAATACCAGTACTGGCTTTATCGTAAAACAAGAGACTTCTAAATCAGATTCTGTGGAGGATGAATATGATCTCATAGAGACGCTAAGAAATTGGAAATCAAGAATTTCAAAGAATAAGAAGACCAAGAGAAAATGCAAACGAAATGGCATCTCCACTTCATCTCTAAATGCACTAGCTATTGTAAAATCTGAGGAAATTCCAAGTGATGGAGTCATCTTTCAATCTAATGGAAGTTTTCCTGCACCTATTGCGATGAAGATTGAGGACTCAGAGACTGATTACTTGGATTGCCGACAAGTGGCTTTAGTTGCTACCTATTCCTCTTGTGAGTCAGAGGAGCCAGGGCCTTTGAATGCCGATGAGCTTGAATCAGCTAATGATTGTGGTTCTGAGACTCAGATGTCAATCTTCTGCTTTAATCAGCATGCAAACTGTGTAGTTAATAAAGAATCCTTTGAATACATGGACAATGAGGATAAATACGATGTGAAGCCTCCCAGTAGTTGGAAATATGAAATTTCAAACGATATGAAGACCAAGAGACAGTGCAGAAAAAACAGCAGCACAGTTTCCTCTGAAAATGCTCTCTGTGTTGTGAATTCCAGCCAAAATCTGAGTGAACTAGATGTTTTTCAATCCTTTGAAAATTTTCTTACACCTATTCAAGTCAAAGTTGAGGTTCCTGAGACTGGTAAATCAGACCAAAGTATGAGTGTGATGGTAGTTGATTCTACTTGTGAGCAAAGGAGGAGCCCAGGTGCTTGTCATGGAATGGTATATGGCCAAGTGCCTAAGGCAGCTGATGATGGTGAGTTGGAGTCTAGGATGCCTGTGAAGTATGTTGAAGAGCCTCAGACATATAATCATCATGTTTTGGAGACTAGCACTTCAATGTTACAAGGTGAAGAGCCTGGATCAGCTGGTTATTGTAGTTACGAGTCTCAGATGCCAACTTTCTTCAGTAACAATCATGAGTACAGTACTGTTAATGAGCTATCCTATGAGGTCACGGAGCATTCTGATCTTAAGTCAATTATTGATGCAGAATTCTCGGGTGGGGAGGCAGCAATGGCAGGTATCATGGATCAAGTTGCTCATCAGATTTCAGATATTTCTTCATCAGAAGTCAAGAAAGAAGCTTCTGTCATAGACGCCTATCCCAACTATGAGTCTTCTGAAACAGTCTCCACAACCAAGGTGGACAGTTTTGACAAGTCTGATGGTTCCCAAGGCTCTTCTGATAAACATGAGAAATTAAAGATGACTGGGAATGACAGCCAGGTTCCTGTGTCTGGTAACACCTTGGATGAAAACCCTAAATTTGTGAAACTTGGCAACAGATATGGTGCATGTCTCTCAGAGTCTGGAGCTGAAGACAGTATACCTGATCCTGAAGCTAGCATTACTAGCAGCCCTGTCAGTGATTGTAGATCATTGCTGTATTCAAATTTATGCTCTAGTTCAGATGGCTGCTTAGATTCTGTTACTGATGAAATTTCTGTACCTGAGGAAAAGCAACTGCCAATATCTGTTTGTGCTAAGGCAGGGAGAGATTGCTCAATAATGACTCCATGTATTGATGAGTCGGCAACATTGGCATATGTTGACCGCCATCATTCAAAGCCGCAACATCATCCTGAAAGGCTCTTGTCGAGTAGGAAGGTATGCAACATCAATTACAGGTTTATTTGACTTATATGTATTCCTGAAGTTAATCAAGCTTTACTTGCATGTTCAGGCCATTTCACCAACTTCTCAGAAGATGTTATGCAAGGCTATGGAGTCCAATAAGTTAGACGACAAAGAGTTTTACAGTAAGTGCATTACTGGTTTATTTAAATAGATGGAGCTCGAGTGCTCAATAATAATAATATAATAATATCTTATTGTGGTGCGTAAAGGAGAAAAAATGAATTGTGTGGCTGCCCTTGGAAAAATTGTGCAAATAGTTATGGGGAGGATGCATCATATAGTCTTCTACTTTAATGTTCTTGAACAGACACGTGGAATTTTTGCAGTTAATGTCTGAAAAAGTCCTGTGGAATACAGTTAGACTCAGATTAGTTTCAAGCCATGGTTTTCTTTTGGTTACGTATGTGCTTTATGGCAATGAACTAAAAATAATTTATACATGAGATAAGTGCTGCCATAAAATATATTTGTTCCAAGTTTTCTAGTTTTTCAACTGCTATGGTTATGACACGAAGTTTGAACCATTTATGTCTTATCTCCCATAGATGCTTCAAGGTCACGTTTGTTTTTGTGTTTTGTCCTTAATCATCCAACTTGCTCTAATTGCAGCTGATTCTTGTTGCATATAACTATTTCAGAGTACACAAGGAAATTATGCTATGGGAAACTGGCGGACAATAAGAGTGCCTTACTTGAAGGCAAAAAGGCTGAATTAATTGTTAGCCCAAAGCAAATAATTAGGAAAGCAAATACTGATAAAAATAGTTCCCGCCAGAAAGGCATTCTCAGGGTTCCTCACATTTCTCGTTCTGTACCACGTACTACTGGGAGCACTTCCATCCAGAGTTGTTCAGAGAATGCCATTTCGTTCTCACAACAGCAGATGCGTGACATTGAAACTATTGCCGCTAAACTTGGAAAAGAATTGAAGTCCATGAAAGACATTGTTGAAGAAACATTGAACTCCAAAGTTCATTCTGCCACACCTTCCAGATACAGTGCAGATGAGGTACGTTAACACTTAGGCACCTTGAAACTGTGATTTCATTTGGTCAAAACTGTTATTATGTTTAAGCTGAATGGCAACTCAACAAAAGTTGATATATAATGAATGAAGAGACAAAACATACTGACCCTTTTAAACCTAAACTAACACACGTTTACTTTTCTAATACCAATTTGTTTCTCCAATGTACTTTTTCAGAGTGTAAATTTGATCTCTTAACTCTGTTAACTACGTTGAATGCTTGTTTGGTTTAATAGTTAGTTAGCTGAAAGATTAATTTTTAACTATAAATTTAAAATTATCTAGTGAAAAACTTTTTAAAAATTACAAATGCATTCTTAAAAGTTAATAAAGTAGCTAAAAGCTAAAAGTCAAGTGAAACAAACAGAGCTGTCTCCTTCAACCTTCTAATCATGTTTGCTTCAGTCCTATGAATGCCTGCTGTGAATTTTCACTTTATTTACTAAGTTTGACAAATCCTTTAAAATTCTCTGTAACAGGTAAGAGTTGCCATTCAGAATGCAACAAAAGTTGAAGAAAGTGCGAGAAAATGGCTCTCCATGATGACAAGGGACTGCAATCGTTTTTGTAAAATCATGGTCTGTTTCTCTTTTTGAACTCTTGGATAAAGATATCACATTGAATATATTAACAGTTACTTTAATATGGCATGTTGCTGATAGTTTTAATTGATCAACGCAGAAATTGACTCAAAATGCTTCTGCTGCTTCTGGAAATGTGGCGTGTAAGGAGAAGAGGAAGATTGTTTTTGCTGATGAGGCTGGGAAAAAGCTCTGTGATATTCAGACTTATGAAAATGACCTTGATTCCTTTAATTATCCTATTGGTAAGGAAATAGAAACTGTTGATTAGACACAACATAAATTTTGTCTGTACATGGGTGTTTCTTTCATGTACAATGCTCACAGGATGATTTTACATAGAATGACAAAATCGGATGTATAAAATTGTTCGATTTGGGCTTATATGAAAGCTACAGTACATTCAGCTTTTCTATGGCATAAACATTTTTGTGACGCTTCCATGGAATTATTAGGTAATAGTGTTACCAAGGCATGCATGAAGCCGGAGACAATGTAAAGATATGTTTTCCAAATACTACCGGCTGATATATTAGATTTCAAGAAGCTATTAGACATCTGCTAATGTTTTCTTATTTGCATAATTTTCATAAGAGTATTTGAAAGGAACTGCACCAGGAACGTGCAAAACAATTGCATCAGAATAGAACACTTTTATGTGGGCTCTGTCTGATGTTTCACATCAAATTGGAAATGTGATTGTAGCGAAAATCAAATTATTGCCAGTAACTATTTGAACCTCCTCCTTTGATGATAATTGCGCATTCAGGAATTATCATTGACAAGGGCAACATTATTATGAATACGTGGTTCATTCTTCGGTTGTTTGTTTGAAAACAACTTATAAATATCGACACAACAATTTTAGACAGGACCCTTAATTTTCTCAAACAAAACTGTAATGATTCGAACATAAACCTTCTGGTAATACAAATTAAGCACAGCCCATTTGGCAAACAAAACAGTTCAGCCACACTTCATTTATCTGACAGTACAACAATACCAAAAATTAAATACAATTACGATAATTAATTACATATTACACAGCCCATAATAATTAAACCCTGACAACAGAGTTTGAAGCGGCCCCTGCAGTCCTCTAGTGCACAGAGGAATCGCAGAACAAGATCTCCCAAATCTCCGTAAACGCCTGGATAATGGCGCCGTGATGGTGGCAAGAATTCAGAGACAAGAAGCACTGCAAGAGCTGCTCCAGATCCTCGGCCAGGAACATCTGCTTCTCCAGTATCATCTCCAGCATCGACCTCTTGAAGTCCTCGTACGGATCCTCCGACTTCTTCTTCACCACCGCCACGCTCTCCTTCGCCCTAAACGGCCCCGTTCTCGAGTATCTCCTGCTCCAGCTCCTCGACACGTGGCGCCTATGCCTGACCACCTTTTTGCTATTGTCGTTGTTATCACGTTTCGGGTCTTTTTTGTCAATCGTTTCCGGGTAATTGAATTCGTATGAAGAATCGAAGGAGAAGCCGTTGGAAGAAAAAAGCTGGGCGTCTTCGCTGTCCTTATCAACTCCCGACATGTCGTCGTCGCCGGAACTGCTCCCTCCTTGGCAAGACAACGACGTCGTCTCGGTCCTTGATAAGTCTGATTTGCTAGTTCGGTTCTTCCAAGGAAAAAAGGACTCCCGCGAGACAAAGTTGGGGCTGTTGCCACTGCGATCCATCAAGTGCCGCAAGCTCGGACGCGATCCGCACCGGCACCCGACGGCTTGTCGTTTGGAGCAACGGCACCTCAGTGGAGTTGACGGCGGTGGGGCTGGGAAACGGTTACTACAGTTATTATCGTGATCATTAATGTTAATGCTGTTGTTGCTACGATGAGTCGGGTAGTTGATGTCGCCTGATTTGGTGTTGAAAGGAGAGAGGCGGTAGATGTTGGAAGGGGTTGGAGGGATTGCATCTGAAAGTGGGTTTTTGGAGCGGCAGATTTGGAGTGAAGGTAGGACGCCAGACAGCTTCACCTTCACCTTCAGCTTCAGACGTTTAGTCGCCATTTTTGTGCTGGAATTTTTCTTGGACAGTTTAAAAAACGGTTATATATATAGGAATAGGAGGGAGCGGCCGGCCTTGAAAATTGAAGGGCCCCGCATTGTTGAAAGGGAATTTGATTTATATTAAAATTTCGGTGAAAAAATTTAATTAATTATAAATTTAAAAATTTTGTGACAAATTTTTTTAAAAAATATTAAAATTATTTTTAATAATAATTTTAATAGACATAACAAAACTACATTAATTATACAAGGATTTTATAAAATAAACAACTTCTTATAAATACTTTAATTGATACAAAAATGTTATTGTTATTAAAATTAATCGATCGTATTTTGTGAGAAATAAAATTTAATTTTAGTTATAAGTTATAAAAATAATTAGATAAAAATTAAATTTTATTTTTATAAAAATATCTATTTAATAAAAAAATTATGTTTTTTTTGCTTACTAAATAACTTTTACAGTTAAAATTTGAAGTTAAAACAAAATTCATTTGGAATCAGCTTAATGGTCAAGTTCAAAGTTAAAAACTTGAAACTGGTTTGTCGGTCTTACTTGAAGTACATCTTCCTGCAAGGATCCAGAAAATGACGGCATGAGGAACAACAAAAACAACAATCATCTAAACGGGATTATAATTAATTAATATCAATTTAATAAATGACCAGTCAATAAGAGGATCTTCTTTCTTTCCAGCCCTCCTTTTAGGTGATGGATTTATATGCGGTAGTGTTTTGTATGTAGCTTCTTGTCAATATCGTGATCGATCGATTGATTGATTGATTGATTAGCAATATTATTGATGGAGGTCACATATCACAAGGTGTAAATGTTTGAAAGAGTCTCAACAATTTGCTAACGTACACAAATTTTATATTTTATTATTATTATTTAAATAATAAATTTTTAAATTAAAAAATAAAAATTATAAAATAAAATAATTAATTAATCTTTTAAATAATCTCTTAATAATGTAAGATCAATGACTATGTTTAGTCAAAAAGTAATTTAATAAATAATAATAAATTTAAAATATTAGTTTGAGATAATTTTAATAAAATTTAAATTAATAAATTTAAAATAAAATTTATTAAAAAAGTCTAACATTTTAATTTCTCTTAAAAAATTTAATCATTACTCACATATTTTTATAATATGCGATGCCATCCTATTAAACTTTTTTTCACTAAGACATGTAGCATTATGTTAGTTTGTTCTTTTGATATGTGACACAAATTACATATGGCCATACTTCTTCAAGCATTCGGTAGGAAATACTTCGTTTGGCTCTTATGAGAACTACCTTCAACGCTGGACTTGTGGATGTGTCAAAAGTCTTGCACGCTAGGCTTCATCGAGGCCTCTCGACATCGCCATAATGTGGTGGCGAAGGTGAATAGAGGATATTCAAAAAGGGACTCTGAAAATAGAGACTTAAATCAGTTTAAGGCAAAAATGAGGAAACAGTTATCTCCCGAGAACGTCGAAAACGAAGCTCACATTCTTATTTCAAGGAATTTTTTAGCTTATTTTCCCCGCAACACTAATTTAAGATTTAAGACATTTTTTCTATACTTTCTTTCACATAATATAATTGCAGTACACTTACTTTCAATTTTTAATTTTATTATATACTAATTTTTACTTATTTATCATTAAGTAGTTAATATGTTAAAACTGCTTGTTCCACCTCCTTTCATTGTCTTTATTATTATTCTTTTTATTACACTTAAAAGTATTAATTATTCGCAATACAGATTTATTTTTTAAAGAATTTCTATAATTATAAATAGTAATTTTTTTACCATAAATTTATATTTTAATTAAATAAATATGATTGCATGATGAAAGACTTTTTAAAATTTTAAAATTATTCTGACAAAAAAAACAAAACTCTTTGCACAAACAACCCAATAATTTGTACGTGGAGGTGTCCCATATATGGT
>STGP01015972.1:0-10761 GCA_004918865.1 Caryocar brasiliense | reverse complement strand
TTTCCATTGATGTAATTGTTAGAGAAAAAGATGAAAGGCGTCGCCCTCAATTCCGTTCACCTCTTTAAAGCCGCACCTCCATTTCAATTTCCATACTCTCCGCCTTCTCTCTCGCCTCCTCAAAAACTTACCTTCAAACCCTATCCATTTTTATTTTCCCCAAAATACCCTCTCCCTCTCCCCAACAATAGAACACTTGGAAAAATCCCTCCAACACGCGCGGCAGCTGGAGAAAATGAAGCGAAGAAGGAAGAAGACGCAGAGTCCACTCAATTATTCGAGGTCTTTTCTTCTTCTTTATTTTATTAGGTATTCATCTCTCTTTTGCTTGCATTTTGTTCCTTTTTATTACTATATTTCTTGTTATTTTCATGGGCAGAGACTGAAAGAAGCGGAGAGGGAGAGGATGGAGAAACTGGAGGAAAGGGAGAGAAAGGCTGAGTTGCAACTGGAGAGGCAGCTGGTGATGGCTTCCAATTGGAGTAGGGCTTTGCTCACTATGCGTGGCAAGCTCAAGGGGACGGAGTGGGACCCCCACAACTCCCACCGCATTGATTATAGTCACTTCTGGGCCCTTCTTAACTCCAACAATGTCCACTTCATGGAGTACTCTAATTATGGACAGACTGTTTCAGGTTACCTTCATTTTGTTCATATCTTGCTTTGGATGCGAATATGCGAAATACTTGATTAAGGGATAGACTTGGGACATTGTGATGTCTTTTGTGCAAAAACTTAATTTATTTAGCTTGTGAGCTGTTTTGTGATAGATTTTGTTCATTTTTGTTGACTTCGAGATTGCATTGTCGCCCAGTGTTGAGGATGTCTAAGACAAAAAATGTCGGATGGAAGTCATACAGGCAGACTAATAATGCTGAGATCTATTTTTCGAGGATTCTATAGCTTGCTTGGCATTGCTGTCTGGTGACCAGATCCTTTTTCTGGGCTAGTTTAAGAATTACATTAGTGATGATCATTTTAATTAACAATAGCTTTTCACAGCTTTTTGCTGAAAATGGTTGGTGGTGAGTTTATAAAGCAGCCTTTTTTCGTATCTAATGCAATGCCAAATGGGAGTCTTTTACCCAATGCCTCCCAAGATTTATCCTTCTGAAACTCATGCCATTCCTTTATTTTTCTCAGCCTATGGACTGTTTGGTGATTTCCACTCTGTTCATTTTGCATAAACGTATGTCCACACCATCACATGTTGTTGCTTATTTGCACTGTGTTCCAGACTAGTGTTCCCTAGTTAATTGGGCGTCCAAGCAGGTACTCTGATCTTATGGATTGTTGATTTTGTATTTGATTTGACTAAGTCCTTGGTTTTTGTTACGGCAGGTTTCACCTCTCAAAGCACCTTTTTCTTTTTTTGTCATCATTGATGGTTGTGTTATAGCAGATATCTTAATCTATTACTTGTGCAACTGGTGGAAATCTTCTGCTGAAATTTACAGTCAATTTCTGCAGTGATTCTTCCATATTACAAAGATGGAAATGTAGAAGGATCCAAAATAGATACGAAGAAGGAAATAATCTTCCGACGCCATGTGGTTGACCGTATGCCCATTGACTGTTGGAATGATGTTTGGCAAAAGTTGCACCAGCAAATAGTAAATGTTGATGTCCTAAATGTTGACACAGTACCTGCAGAAATTTACTCAACAGTTGCCACTGCAGTAATATGGTCTATGCGGCTTGCTCTATCTATTGCGTTGTATCTCTGGATTGATAATAGGATGAGACCAATTTATGCAAAGTTAATTCCTTGTGATCTGGGAAAACCTGAAGAAACAGTGAAGCTGCCACTCAAACGCCGTGCTCTTGGATCATTAGGGAAAAGTCGGTAGGTTGGAAAGTGATTGTTCATTTAAGTTAATTTTCTAGTTCTATGTATGGGTAACTGGTTTTGCCACTTCTGTTTTTCATTCTCACTACTAGGCCAATAACTAGTCTGATGTCGATTTTACAAAATTAGTGGATTTCCACAGTGTCAGTTTTTGCTTGAGTTAGTATACGTTTTGATATTCAAGTAATACATTTACGCCTAAAACTACTGATTTGATTAACATTGAATGATAGTTGATTTGGCAAGTAAATTCTGCCCATGAAATCGCTAGTGCTGGCTTTATAATTTAAAATGACAAGTGGTGAGATTGATGCCCGAAGGATGCACAATAAGCTTTAAAGCTATTGATTTTAGGCTTTTCCCTCTACTTTGAGGCTTCTTTGTGATTTTAGATGTGCTATACAAATCTTAAGAGTTTATGCTCATGATTATGATTTGGAAGATAACTCATCAAATTTTTCACTGTCTATCACTTTTGGGTAAGCTGTATCCGTAAAAATGCTTGTGGAAGCTCAAATGTCTGCCTGTTTATTGTTTAAATATTTTAGAAATGAATAAATAGAGGAGTTGAGAAATCAGGGTGCTTGCAGAAGGAGCTAACATCAATAGGGTCTGTCATAATGCTATCTTTAATGAATCAAATTGGATTTTGTTTTTCCTTTTTACTCTTGCACAAAATCTTTGCTTTCAAGATTTCTGGATATTTGGATCTAGGAACGAGGTCATAATGTTTGGGGAGTTTGGCTTTGTAAAACAATTTTTGGTGCTAAGTTTAAAGTTCATAAATGATAAGAATTCAATGCTTCCTAAACTTTATGGTTCAAAATATTCAAAAAGAAAGAGAGGAGAGAAGTAGTTCAGTTTTATTAAGCAGAGAAAGGGATGAAAAGGAAGGTGTTAGCCTTGCATGGTCTATTCCAATTTAGAAAAGCTGGCTTTGCCTGTGGGCATTGACTCCATTAGCGTCTTTGTTTTCGGTATCTAGAATTGTGTTTAGTGGCTCTTTTTCACTGTAGTTTTTTGTTGGATAAGAAACCGGTAATAATGAATTTCGATAGTTTTTCTCCTTTTCAAAGAATATGGCTAATTTCATTGATTGGGTTGGTTTCATAGTTTCTTCTTTTCTTTTTGTGTAATTGCAACTTTGGATGATTTCTCTAGAACATGTTTTGTTTTTCTTTTTTTTTTCGGGCTAAGGTGTATGGAGCCTAATATTTTACTTCCTTTCAACCAGGGCAAAGTTCATATCGGCAGAAGAAACTACTGGTATTACCTTTGATGATTTTGCTGGTCAGGAATATATAAAGCGGGAACTGCAGGAGATAGTACGAATTTTGAAAAATGAGGAAGAGTTCCAGGACAAAGGTATATACTGCCCAAAAGGTGTACTTCTCCATGGCCCTCCAGGCACTGGCAAAACACTGCTGGCTAAAGCCATTGCTGGTGAAGCAGGACTGCCTTTCTTTGCAGCAAATGGCACAGATTTTGTAGAGGTGAGGGTCAATTTCTGTTTGATAAATCAGACAAAAAAATCAAACTGATAGCAACTGTACAACTGTGTTTGAGGTGGGCCAATTTCCCTTTGTGATTGATACATGGAAATTTTCATATCAATAGTATTATGTTGTCCATGATCAAAATCCAGTTAATGATATATTCAATAAAAATTTTAAATTGTTATCCAAATTTATGATAAATAATTAAAATATACTGATTAGATTGATTAGCTTAGCATTTGTTTGTAAAGAATGTGTGAGTAAATGTCAAAATTTCTTTAAATGTTGATCTTATTCTTAAGGTTTGATATCAGCTTTTCATTTTTCATTGACCAATGTTGTTTCATGATTGGTTATTAATTTGCATCAATTATTCCGTTTGTCTTTGTTAAAATCTTGAATATTTTCTGTGAGTTTCTATTTTATTTTTCAGTTATTAGTTATCTCATTTCTTTAGATAAAAAGCAAATGCTTTGACTTTTCTTAGTCGTTAATTCTATTATTTCATTAGATAAAAACTAAATAATTTAGGAGTTTGAAAAATCAATCTTTTTCAAAATCTCATTTCATATCTTACATTGACATTAAAGAACAAGAATTTTCTATATTTTTTCACTAGGGTTGAGAGTTAACAAGTGTTGAAGTTAATTATTCACATTTTCTTATATGTCAACTCAGCTGGTAGATGAGTGTTGATTTTTCATTTAAAGCAACATGTTATCATTCATTGGTGTCCTAGACATGAATAGAATTCATAGCCAGTATCTAATATTCTTTCAAAGTTTTTCTTGCCTTGGAATCACATTTTCTTACTTTTACCTTGATCAAACTATTTGTACTTTTATACTTCAGTATTCACTTTCATTCATGTATGTGCATTAACTTCTTGACCGAATTTCTAGTATAGTGTTCTTAAAAGAGTTAATCATAAAATATTTTTGTTCATCTGTTGGTTGTTTTATTAGGAGCTTAGCTCTTATGTTATTTACAATTTTTATGATTTCAGAAATTATGACAGTAAAAAATCCAACTGGCTTGCAAAATTTCTGTATCATTTGTCTGGTAAGTATATGGATTTTGCGGTGATACTTGAACTCTGCTTTTAAATATCAATTGGTCAACATTATTGCCTTTGATTTCCTTAATAAATTGCTTAGGTCTTATTTGCCATTGGATTTTATGTGGAACTCTCTGGCCTTAAAGAAAATTGGCTAACATACAATTTGACTTTCTAGATGTTTGTAGGTGTTGCAGCATCTCGTGTCAAGGATCTTTTCGCTAGTGCCAGGTCATTTGCTCCTTCAATTATTTTTATCGATGAAATTGATGCTATCGGTAGCAAGCGTGGTGGACCTGATATTGGTGGGGTAAGATGGCATTTTTTGTTGGTAGTCTCTACTGAGTTCCACCAGTGAAATGATTAATTCAAACTACATAAGTCATGGAGCCATACTGCTATTTATTTGCGTGGGAGCCTTGATAAGTAATATAAATTCATAACGGGTTCTCACCAGACCAGGGTTCAACTCAATCGCTTTAGCAGAATGGTTGGTGTTTATTGGCAAATTCTTCAGTCATAACACATCATGTTGCAACGTTGTGGTTATTCTTGTCTGAATCCATCATGTGTGTCGCACCTATGATGAATTGAAAGAACAAAAGTATCAAATGAATCGAGTCAATTTAGTTTCTCAACCTCTATGCTGCTGGACCACAAATAAGAGACAGGAAAAAAATAGATGAAAAGGATGGAAATGCATTATATATTTTCTACTTTTGTTGATGCTAATGTAATCATTTGTGCACAATTTACTTGGCACTTATCAATTTGGAGCCAGTTATTTCATCTGCGTACAGGTAGGGATACACGTAATTGCCACCATCTCCCTTTCCCCATTTCTAAGTATACACGGATTTAGCTTGTAATTCTTTCTTTTAGGGTGGTGCGGAGAGGGAGCAAGGCTTACTTCAGATACTGACTGAGATGGATGGTTTTAAAGAATTTACATCACAGGTTTGTTTTTTTGCATATCTTCATCAACTGAAGATCATGTCTTGTTTCTTCAACAGCTAAACTTGGGGTTGTCAGGTGCTAGTTATAGGTGCAACAAATAGGCTTGATATTCTTGATCCTGCTCTCTTAAGAAAGGGTCGTTTTGACAAGATTATAAGAGTTGGTTTGCCGTCTAAAGATGGCAGATTGGCAATATTGAAGGTATTTTCTTTAATTTGTTTGACATTGCAGAATTGCAGCCCTCGTAGGTTTACAACAGAATTCTTGTTGAGACTTAACTTTTGTAGGTGCATGCTAGAAATAAGTTTTTTCGTTCAGAGGAGGAGAAGGATGCTTTACTGCAGGAAATTGCAGAGTTTACAGAAGATTTTACCGGGGCTGAGCTGCAGAATATACTGTACTTTATACATGATTGTTTATTCTCTATTTGATTTAAAACCACAACTGAGAATGTTTACTTGACTTAACAACAGGAATGAAGCTGGAATTTTGACTGCCAGAAAGGATTTAGACTTCATTGGACGAGAAGAACTTTTAGAGGCCTTAAAGAGGGTTCGTTATCTATTCTGTGTTGTGTACACTTGTATGCACAAATAAAACATTTTGTCTATAGATTCTGGAGGCTATGAAGAGTTGTTTCACTCTCTATATGCATGTGTGCGCTTTCATGCCCACAAAACAAAAGAAATTTTATCTAAATGCACATGACGACATCTTTTTGTTCCAGATGCAAATATGTGTTTCTTTATCTCATTTGATATACGATTGTGCAGCAAAAGGGCACATTCGAAACTGGCCAAGAGGACAGTACTGATATTCCAGAGGAATTAAGACTACGATTGGCATACCGCGAAGCAGCTGTTGCTGTTCTTGCATGCTACTTCCCAGATCCCTACCGTCCATTCACGGAGGTCATTGATAGGATAAAACTGCTATTTTGTTTGATTTAGAAGTTTAGGTACTTCAATCATGTGAAAATGAATATACTGCAGACGGATATAAATTCTGTAAGCAGCCAGCCAAATATGCGTTATGCAGAAACTGCAGGCCGGGTTTTCGCAAGTAAATATGATTATGTGAACTCTATAGTGCGTGCATGTGCCTGTAAGTCACTTGAATCCTTTCTCATACCGTGTTGTTAGAGGGTGTTTAATAATGTCATTACCACTTACAGCGTCATTTATGGTCAATGTTGCACTAACCCCTTGACCTGCATTTTGATCTAACTTTTCTAACATGCCACCTACCCATGCAAAGTGCATGCCAGGGGTAGCACAGGGTAAAATAATGTTGGGTTCTTCTCGTTAATTGGATATTTACAATTTGCTTTAGCTTAATATGCATATTTAGCTGTACTCTCTCTCTCTCTCTCTCTCTCTCTCTCTCTCTCTCTCTAGCTGTGACTAAGTTATATACCTTAACTCTTATTTGATGCCCTGTGACTTTAGCAGATCTCATGACCAGTTAATCCTGACATGTTTATGTATTAGCTTTGCTCTTATCTTTCACCTTTCTGTGCATTTATTGAAATGTGTAAATAACTTGTAGCTCCTTTCTGTAGCTAGAGTAATCGAAGAGGAAATATTTGGCAAGAACAATTTGTCTTGGATCTCTGCAAAGGCTACATTAGAAGCTTCAAGGCTTGCGGAGCGTTTGATCCTCCAAACTGGGATGTCAGCATTTGGGAAAGGAATTTACAGGAAACATAGTGATCTTGTGCCCAATGTACTTTTCTAGAAGCCGATCTTGAATCTATCACAGCATTGATAAATTGTTCCAATCTAAATAATTTTTAACTAACCTACATCCATAATCCTATCTATTACAGGTAGCTGTCAAATTCGAAGCATTGCGGGATGAATACATGCGCTATGCTGTGGAAAAATGTTCATCTGTTTTGAAAGAATACCATTCAGCTGTAGAGACAATTACAGGTCATTCCATTTGACTTTTTTAAGTCATGAATACTGAGTGAGCTTGATCTCATTGTGTTGTTTATCCATCATTGTATTGGATTGCATCATGTATGAAGTGTACAAGTATTAATGCATGTATGAGACACTGATACTTGTTGGCTCAATGCATTCACTTGGTGCAGATATTTTACTTGAGAAGGGTGAGATAAAAGCTGTGGATATATGGGACATATATGAAACGGCTCCCCGCATACCTCAGGTTAGTTCTTGAGCTTTTTGATAAACAATGATTGATGCATGTTGATTGTTGTCCTGCCTTCAATTCACTTTTTTCAAATTTAACATGCTGATATTTATATTCTACAAGACAGAAGCTGTATTATCTAGTGCCAATGCTTTTGCTTTTGGATGTCAATATTTTCTTGCTTTACTGCTCTAATTCTTTAGTCCAGTGCTGCGATGTAATATACTGCTCAAAAAGGTTACATCAAAATCTATTTGTTGAGAATTTTGGCACTTGTTCCTTTCAGCCGCAAAGAAGGAAATGCAAATGTGTGTGGTCTATTTTTGTCCAGGCTTTGGCAAGATGCTTGTTGCTCATTACAGAGTGTTGTTAGTGAATCATCATCTGAGTTAAGCTAGAACCATAATTGTAATACTAGAATGGCTGTTTATTAAAAAAAAGTAAAAATTCCTCAATCTAATTGATTTTGTTTACCTATAATATGTTTTACGACTCTTAAAAGTGATTTATGGCTGATAATTTCATCGATTGAATTGGTAGGCATTTATAAGGAATTGAAATAAAGTTTGATGAATACTTGCAAGGTCCCAAAAACAAAAAGTGGAAAGGAAAGAGGGATGTCATTTTCTCTCTGCCCTTCCTTTGTCTTTGAGGTTCATGGCAGGATTCTTCTTTGCCTTAGTCTTACTTTGACTGCTGAATGCATCACCAATGCTTATCACCATTGATTTTTTTTCATCTGTTCAAATCCTTGTTATTCAGCCTCCTGTGAATCCTGTTGATGAACATGGAGCTCTAATTTATGCGGGACGATGGGGTATCCATGGGATTTCTCTTCCTGGGAGGGTCACATTTGCTCCTGGAAATGTTGGGTTCTCAACTTTTGGCGCACCTCGCCCTATGGAGGTAAATAGATAAATTTTTCTAGAATTGCACTGTGCCATTTTAATCTAATGGTAAGATGTGCTGACCCTTTTTCCTTTCTTTTATTACTTTTAAAATGATTTCATGAGCAGACCCAAATTATCAGTGATGAAACATGGAAGTTAATTGATGGTATTTGGGATAAAAGGGTTCAGGAAATAAAAGATGAAGCTTCAATGGAGATCGAAGAAGATGAGGAGATACCACAGCTTTTGATGGCCAGCCACTTCTTTTGAAAAAGATCACGTTTTCTCTTAATGGTCTGCAACTGGTCCTTGTCATCGTTTTTTGTTTCCTTTTCCTTTTATTGGGTTGCTTTATTTGTGACTGGGGATTCATAAAATGAGCAATGCTTCTGTTTTGTGTTTGTACGTTGAGTAACATGCGGTTGCCTTTGTGGGTGTGAATTTGCTGGTATAATCACTGGGCATTGTTCCAAGAGTCCTAGGGTGAATCTTGCTCGCATGACATGGGAGAAGAGGCCATGCCTCATTGTATGGCCGAACCATATTCCTTCTTCCTGACCTAACAAAAGCCCAAACGAAAAAGAGAGATATTTGTCCTGAAACTCCAAACTTCTATGTGCAGGTGGACCTGATATCTGCTGAAACCTTGCATATGTCAAAGATTTACAAGTGCTTTACTCATTCCCGGATTTATGATGGTTATGTTTATCGAGATCTTCAAATCTCAGGCGACCTTGAGGTTTGATTCTTCTTCAGCAATCAGGTCGAGTTGCCCTTGCAGGTACGTTATGGGGGGGGAGATGGGGAGGAGTGTATGGGGCATAACAATAAGGGTGGATTCATTAACAAGTATATGCTGTATGATACAGGAATGCATGGATTGCTGACAGTGGAAGATGAAAACAGTTTCCCGTGGAATGATTGAGCTTTTGGATTGTGAGCTGCCCATCAAGCCATTCAAGTGATTAAATTTTGAAGATCCTATGAAGTCAAGCGCCTGAGGCATTTGAACAATTTTTAGATGTCTATTGGTTTTCTCTGCCTTACACCTATTACAGTTCATGTAACGAGTACCATTGTAATGTATTTCCAGTAATATTATAGAGAAACTCGTAATAACAAAGGGAACTTTCTTTTTCGAGAACTAGTACTGTTTAGCGTTTGCATTGTTGTGTCTTTTATGGCTCTCATTGGATGGCATCCTAGTTAAACATGTCTTCCATCCGAGCAGAAAGAGATGACAATGTCTTTTCATATTTTATATAAATCCCGTCATTCGTCTTTTCAACTATGTATCAAACTTTTTGCGTGTCATCTACGGTAAAGAATAGACGAACTGCAATTCGAGGTATAAAAAATAGCGGGCACACAAGACTCTTATATATTTGCTGAGATCAACATCTTCAGGAAGCTTGCGCTGGTTCAGGAACTTGGGAAGTACATTGGCTCTATATATATGCTTGGCGACTTCCATATACGAAGCATATTCGCTAAGAATACCATGTTTGGCATCTGTAGCATTGGTATACTTGTACCCTTTACAGTTTCTGGGTTCTATGATCGTTGCCCGCACAGCACCGGCCAGTAGCAAGGCAGGGATGTTGCCGTTTTTCTCCTTCCCAAATAGGTCCTCGAATGCTCTGTGACGGCCCTGCGACAGACGCATTACCATAGTGAAACCGAAGTTCTGTCTCGGAACATCCTCGAAAACTTTGTCTGCAAGTGAGGAACTAATTTTTTACCTGCTTGTGGCAGACTACAAGGCAAGGGAGCTACTCTGATTAACATTGGGTAACGAGTGACCATAAGGTCCGGCACAAGCACACCCACCTCTAGCCTGATACCAAATAGGTCAATGAGCAACACCGCAACAAAAGTTCCGTGGAGAGGCTTGTCTATCTTGTTCCCTGTCGTAAAGACATCCTCCATTTGATTCTGGAACTCCAGTACCACTTCCGCTTACAGACCTAGCCAAGGAAGAATCGGTAGCAGAATATATGAGGAAGGACAATACAGCTTGTGATTAGTAGTTGTATTCCCTAAAACACACATGTTCCTATTAGGAAGAAGCCTCCCTAGCGCCGATTCTCTTGTTTCTCAATCACTCGGATTCACTCGTTCTCATAGGATTTTTCTTTAAGAACGGTTGCAGCGATCAGAATTACGGTTGCGTTTGGTTCAAAAAAAATTTTTCAATGTTGTGTAACTTGTCAAAAAAAAAATTTTCATTTATATTTTTCTTCAACGTACGAGTTAAGTGACATCAATTTAAGAAAAATAAATTAAAATAATAAAAAATATGGTAGAAATATTAATTTGAAAATATAGTTCAACGTAGAGGAACAATTTGTT
>STGP01015969.1:0-14367 GCA_004918865.1 Caryocar brasiliense | reverse complement strand
GGACACCCCAAAAAAATCTGAAAATCCCAGTTTCTTTTCAGAATCCCAAATGTATATGTAACTTCCCTCGAATAAAAAGGTACATTTAATTTTTTCTCCGTTTTCAGACTTGGGGTTGCTGGTAATAAACATTATGTGACTATGGTTTTTTATATATGCCATGCGGTTTCCCATTTTTTAGCCTTTTTTTAATTTCATCTTTTTTTTGTTTATTTGCTTAATCTCTTCTTGATAGGAATCGCCTTTTTTTCCTGGGTCACGTTTGAAAAATATGATACAATGGAGATATATGATGATGATCTTGTTCTAAGATTGAACCACCCCAATTTGAGTGTCATTGTTTCTATCTCGTACATGTTTTGTGTTTTTTTGCCCCTTTTCATTTGGATGTTTTTAATGGACAGGATTTGTAAGTTTGGCTTAATGTCCAAAACTATGTAGTTTAGTGCATGAGATTATGGGTCTAACGAGGAATCTCTATTTAGTCAATTGTCTTATGTAAGTGAAGAACTTTATGTCGTGAGATAGCTTAATTTGATATAAATAAGTGGAGTTATTTCTTTTTCCTCGAAATTTTTGTTGTCTTGGAGGCTCCCTAGGACTCGAGTTCAAGTCGTCTTATATATAACGAAAGTTGTAATTCTTGATGTTACCTGGATCAATAAAGGTTTGGATTTCAGTTATATGGGTGATTGATTGTTTTGCTAGCAAAACCAGTATTGATTGACTGTGATTACAAGCCAATTTTGTTCCGTTGATATGTTATGTTGTGTCTATGAACAGAACAACTGCTGCTAGTAGAAGGATGTTTGGCGCATCAAAGCCAAAAAGAAAAGCAGTATGGACGCCTAAATGCCATGAAATATTTCTCGATTTATGTGTAGAAGAGACATTGAAGGGGAACAGACCTGGCACACATTTTACGAGGTTGGGCTACTGGAAAGTTGTGCGATCACTGAACCATAAAGCTGGTTTGAATTTTGATAGGATACAAGTAAAAAACCATTGGGATCATAGTAAGGAACAATGGAAAATCTGGTGGAAGCTAATAAGTACGAATAGCATGAAATGAGATCCAGAAACCAATACCTTTGGTGCAAGTGCTGAAGAATGGGCTGACTATCTAAAGGTATGTAGAGTAACTTCAGAATTGTCTGCATTAGATTAGTATTCGTTAGTGATCCGTAATGAAACGCGTTAGATGTTTTTTGAAAATTCCTGGTTGCTTTTGGTCTGATGGCTTTTGCAATAATATCACAGGAAAACCCAGATGCTGCCCCATTTCAGCGTAAACAACCTATGCACCAAGACAAACTGAAAATTATCTTTGACTTCGTGATGGACTCTGAAGACCTGGAAACCCGACCTCTGCCTAAAAGTCTGGATGATAGTTCAACCACATCCCTTTTTCCTGTTATGTTGGTGAAGACTGAGGAGAGGAACATCAGCCTAGTTGGCACGGTTATTGGTCTATCTAAATCTGGAAGAAGAATTGCAACTGACCAAAACATGTGGGGAATGCCGTATAAAAGGCCTAAGCTGTCTGGACTCCTGAATTGCACCAAATGTTTGTGGATCTATGTATAGAGGAAATATTAAAGGGTAATCGACCTGGGCCTTATATTACTAGGGATGGCTGGAAGAATATTCTCAATTCATTTCATGAAAAGACGGGTGTCTGGTATGATAGGATGCAGTTTAAGAACCATTGGGATTCTACGAAAGAACAGTGGAAAGTCTGGTGTAAGCTGGTTTGTACTAGTAGTATGAAATGGGATCCAACTACAAACAGATTTGCCGCCAGTGAAGAAGACTGTTAGAGTTATATTAAGGTATTTTGATTTACTCTTTCACTGAAAAATCTGAGTGGGGCATTGAGTTTCAGTAGCAAATTTTTGTTTCAGGAAAACCCAGAAGCTGCACCATTTCGCATTAAGCCACTGGCATTAACTGACAAATTGGAAACCATATTTTGTGGATCAATAAATACTGGAGAGACAGATCCTCGCAGGAGGCATAGGAGGCTTATTGATGATTCACCGACCATTTCGTTTCCAGAGGAGCCAATGGCTGCCAAGTCAAACAGGTTTACAGCATGTCCTTTTGATGCTGTAGAATCGAGGAGTGTTGTGACAGTTGCAGGGAGTGCTGCAACAGTTCAGTCTACACAAATCAAAATAAATTACAGTATTGGTGAATGCATCGAGTGTCTTGACAGGATGGAAGAAGTTGAACAAGGAAGCAACCTGTACTTATTTGCACTAGATATTTTCATTAAGAAAGAATACAGAGAAATTTTCCTTCAATTGAGGAAGCCTAGTGTAAGGATTGCGTGGTTGCGACATTTGCAGTCATCTAGTCCAACTTCCATGTTAGACGACTGATGTGCTTTGTGAAAAGTTTCCTTTTTTGCGTCTTTCTAAATGTGGTATGGTTAGGCGCTTCAATTAGCAGTGACAGTTGAACTTACGTAAATTCAGATGGTTAGAGGTTCGCAGATGCTGCATTTTCAGCTTCTGTTAATCCAATTCTTAAATATTTTCATCCATCCCATTGTATTGCTGAAATTATCAATGTTGCAGGTTATAATTCCAGTAATCACATTGCAGCATTTTCAATTATCCTTACTCATAGCATTTTCACTTCTGCTATGAGTTGGGATCGCATAAAGGCACAATTGAAGCATCGATAAATGTGGTTGACATTGATGGTGCCACCATGATCTTCAATCGGGTGCACATGTCTGCTCCGGTTGTTGCTCAAAGTAGTAATAAATTTTGTCAGGAAGTTTAAAAACGCGCCCTAAACATGGACCTGTCAAAGCATCCATCTGGCTGCTAATGGCGCCTGAGATACGAAAGCCCTCTTTCTGCAGTACCACCCTTCGCCTTGAAAAGTATTCCTGGCTATCCATCTCCAATTCCTCATCCAATCTACGATATGCAAAACAAGATAGTATTCAAGTTGTCTTACAAATTACACATCAAATCCGATAAATTGCATTAGGCTATGAAATGAGAAGGAAAGGAGAAAAAGAGTGGTCCAAGAAAACAGAAATAACATGCAGGCAAACATATGTGAAATCTATCATTAACTTTCATCAACTGAGTTTTACCTCATAATCACTGACGACCAACCTCGGTATCCTGCAGAGATTAGGTGCTCCAGGGTGGCATTCTGTTGTTTCTTTGGCTTTCTAGATAGCAAAATCAAAGACCACCCACAAGCTTTAAGTTTCGTATACAGTCTGAGGAAAAGCATTTTCTTTACATCTTTTGTCTCTTCAGAACAACCACTACCGCCATGCTGGTGAGATCTGTGCCAAAACAGGATCAAAATGATCAATAACAAAAGAAACCAATTCAAATGATACTAACATGCAGGCAGGCAAAACTACAAGCATCATGAAGATTAAGAAGAAATTACCGGTTGCTTGCAGGATGGGTGTAAGGAGGGTTTTGAGGAAAAATGTCGTCGATGTCCATCAAGACCACATCAAGACCATCATCCGATGGCTCAATGGTATCAAAGTAACTCTCAATTACCCACAGACTGATGCTTAAATCTCTTCCGTATCGACCTCCTATGATGTGCTGGGTGTAGAAACTTCTGCAAACAGAAGGGACATCGTCTGGTCCCAAGTTGTTGAGCTCTGCATGCAGAGCAAAGATCCGACAGTAGTCATAATCATGGCTCATTTGCGGGAGCTCAATCACCCCTTTACTCCTGTTCTGACAGGTCAATAACATTACTGTCAAAGAAATCAGTAATGTGATGACCAAAACACCAACAGTTATGAGACCACCGATGAAGATTGTTGCTGCAACAGATGTCATGTAGAACCCCGATTCTACCGCATAGCGGCTTCCCATCTCTGTGCATCAAAGAAAGCTAAAGACATCAAATGTCAACTCAATTATTCATATTAATTTCAATTCCTCTCCTTTAGCCATTATCTCTGTTACGCCAAGAATGTTGAACGTTTTGCAGCAGATTCATGCAAGTGCGTGCGAATATGCAACAATTGAAACACACTGATCAATTTGGAAGTGAAAGGAACTGGTGCATACCAGAATTTTGTCTACTTGGGAGGCTCCGAGCAGATAACTCCCTTTCCATTTGATGGGCATAAGCTGACATGATTTGAGTCTAAACACCGATTACAAAGCTTATGGCAAAACAGATTTCTAGATCCGTTCTTCCAGACCATAGAAAGGTCCTGCAAGAACAAACACCAACTCAAATTCAACGATTCAATTATGGCAACTGTACTTCAAAAATAGAGTCTTCAACTTAGATCAAAACTAAAAAGCTGATGCATCGACCATGCCAGCAGCTACCAGCACCACATCTCTCAACTTCTCCTGCCTATAAAATCCATTAAAACAACATAAAGACCCAAAAGATCAGTTACTAAGATGCATGGGGAAGCCTGCAACTTTTTTTCTTGCTCATCAGATTCAAAACCCAAAAATCTCAAGCAAGATCCAAATCTAGATATCCTACAACCAGAGGAAAAAAAGAATTTGTCAACTTTTCACAATCGGTAATTTTATTGTGCTGGTCAACCAATTTCGTAGCAAAAACACATCTTGGAACTACTATGGTGGTCCGCCAATCCTATGGTAATGATCTTTGTACGGTGTTGAATCGACTCTCATCATCAGACCAGTGAAATAATCAATCCTGGAAGCTAACCAATCACCTTTGAACATTCATCGGAGAGAGAAGGTGGCTTCCGGAAAGTGGGAGCTGGCAAAAGGTAAGTCCTGACTCTTCTCAAGTGCCAAAAGCTTAATAAAAAGGGGATCAGAGACTTAGTCCTGGAACCAAATATCTCGTTTCAGCTCTATCTTTGTCCTTGTCATTAGGAAGTTTCTTTAAGGTTGTCTTCTGGTGTTTTGGTAGAGACTGTTCAAGTTCATTTACTTACTACACAACACACCAATTCTATTGGTGTATGTTTTTCTACCAAAGCCTGAGCTTCCTACTTTTCTGAAACGATCTGGAGAGTTACAGTACAACAAGGGCTATGGCGTTTGTGGGGGCTAAAATAATGATGATACATTTTTCTTTTTGGTTCTCAATTATTATGATGCATCATGTCATAAGGCTGTTTCCATCACAATAGTTTATCCCCCTTTAATTTTTGTTTAAAATTTTATATTATATTGTAATTAATTTTTTAAATTAATTAAAAATATTTTTTAAATTAATTTTGACATAAAAATCAAATTTTAGTGAGAATATTCAATTTGTGAATTAAATTAATTTATTAGTAATTTTTTTATAATAATTAATGTATCTAAGATATCTTTGATTTAGTTAAATATAAATTATTAAAATTATTTATATTAAATTAAAAAATTTATAAATAATTATTTTTTTAGAGGTTATAGGAGAAAGTTTTAAAATTAGTAATAATGATTATATGATATAATTGAGATAAATAAAATCAGATTAAGGTTTCATTTCACTAAATATAAAAAAAAGAAAACAGAAAAAAGAAAAACCGGCCTCTTCTTGAACTCAAACTCTAGCTCTTAGCTTCACTCAATAATGGAGCTCACTGCTTCTTCCCAGAATTTGGGTAGCACCCAATTCTCGTATTTAGCACCATCACTCGAAAAGTCAACGCCTTTGACTCATTATTTTAGTGCTTCTTCACTTCACTGCCGCTCCACTTGTTCTCCTTCTCCTGCAAATCGTCTCTCAAAGACGTTGCAAGCATCTCCAAGCCAAAGGTTTTGCCTCTTGTACGCTTTTTCTTAACTGGGTCGGAATCATTTTACTGTGATTTTTGTCTTCACTGTCTAAACTGTCATTGTTTTATGATTATGTGTCATCTTCTCATATGCTTCAGCTTCAATGCCTGTATGGCCATAAATTGATGACTTCTTTACACTTTACCATCCTGTAGCCAGCTTCACCAACAACCTTGGTAAAGGAAACGGCAGTTTATTTTCGTGTAATGGGGGTCCTCCAATATTTTTCCTCCTGTTCCTTTTCTTTTTTCCTTTTTCTTTTCTTTGGGCTCATATTTCTTCTCTTTTCCTGTATTTTTTGTGTTTAGTTCAACATCTGATTGTTCTTTTCTCTTTTGGACTCTATACCGTTCTGCAGATTGAGCCACATGACTATATGGCAAGACTCTTTCACGGAATTGTGCTATTCAACACTATACTGATTGATTTTGATAGAGATATACGGGGCTATATATTTTTAGCATCCGTTAAGCAGGTAAGTTTTCAGAGTTATGTCAACATTATTGCTCATCCTGTAAAAAAGGTGACTTACTGCTGGTTCAAATCAAAGCAGATAGCTAAGGATGGGGAGATTGGGTCCTCAACTATGCCTCACAAAGTAAATCCTATTGATTTTGAACATAGCGAAGGAAATCTTGGTAAAGCAAATGGAAGCTTACCTCACCTCGCGCTGGCAGGTAAGGCATTTTTTTTCTTGTTTATTTCAAAGTGGTAGACAGTGATGTTGAGAGGTTATAGCATACATAGATGAGTCTGGTGGTCAGCAGGTTTTATGTGCTTTCATGGTTCAATTTCAATTCTTTATTTGTTAGGCCTTAAAAGGTATTGTTTTATGTAGCTATTGGAACTTTATGTGTCAATTGTGGAGATAATAGGCAGTGGCTATTGAAAAAAATGAAACATGCCATCTTGGTAAATGACAGTGTTCTTACTATATTTGCAGCGGGACTGGACTGATTCAACTGTTCGAAGAAATATGGGTGAAGGCTTGGGACGTTCTCTTCTTGCGTGTAAAATTGCATTGCAAGGAATAACAAAGCTTCAGGTATGCAGTAAGATTCTAAGATGTAATGCACCTCATCTCCTGGGAGATATTTCGAAAGTGGATATTTTTGCAGTATGTTTATGTAACATGATTTTAAATCATTGCTGAATAACAAATCAAGATTTCTCCTCTTGAAGACATGGATAAGCTTATTTGGGTGACTGTTGTGTGTATAATTAATCTAGTGGTGAAATTGCTATATATATTTGTTATAGTGATTTAGTTGCTGCTATATTTTACATTTGTTCTGATTTAATATGTGTTTTATTTATTTATTTATTTTTGGTTTATAAGGTTTTTGAAAAAAGTGTGATGGGATTCGAATCTGGAGACTGTCAATTAAAATTAAACTTTTTAATTAATAGATCAAAAAATCTTTTCCCAAATGTGTTTTATTAAAGGTCAATAAGAACAGGACTTGAACCAATCGTGGGAGGTTCTTGCTGAACCAATACAAACTGTATGTACAATTTTGTTTTCCACATTCAGAATTGTCGCACAGTTTTGAGATTCACATTCAGTATTGAGATTCACATTATGTATATAGGTCGTGCGCTATGGTGTTCTAGAGCCTTACGAGAAGCTAAAAGAGCTAACAGAGCAGTTACCAGAGAAAGTATCAGAGAGTTCATTAAAGGCTTGGAATTGCTTGAAGAAACTAAGACCTATCTTTTGGAGATGACACCAAATAACTACATTGGAGCAGCTGTTGAATTGGCTAGAACCGTAGAAGTCGCAATGTATTCGATAAATGGGGTGAGAACTCTATGAGCTGATGACTGTTAGATCCCAAGAGAATGAAAATGATGCGTCTACAGATTTGTCATAACACCAGACTGCATCACTTCACGGGCACAGGAGTTACGAGTAGGTATGTCAGTGCAAGATGCTTTGTAGGGGAGGAGAAAAAATATGTTCGTTTTCTTGTTGGAAGAATTACATTGTCATTGAAAAGGATGGTGTCTTCTATACACAAGCATTAGCATACCAGGAGGAGAATTGAGCGTTGGAACCTTGTAACCTGAATTTATCCGATCAATCATTTTTTCCAGCAAGATTCTCTGTGCGCCCTTGTTCTTTCTTGTTTTTTCCTAGGTGCTGGGGATTATACACAACTAGATTTTTCAGTGCACACTAGATTTTATGCAACACAGTTTTTTGAATCAAATGAGGAATAGTTCTCGAGTCAGGCTATAAAAAAATAAATTTTTTAAAATTTTATAGTTTCTACATAAATAACTTAGAGTTAAAGATAGAAAAAGAATTAAGTGTTCGAAAATTGATGTGAAAAATATCCCTATTCACTATAAAAAAAATTCAGTATTCTTGTCAAAAATCTAAAATTTTCTGCAGGGACCAGCCAGCAATAGCAAAAAATTAGCGGAAATTTGTTGGCACAGTCTTGAATAAAGGATAAGAATATCCAAATTCTGGCAGCGCCCATCTCCTACTACATAACAAAGTATACGTAAATACAGAACATGGGCTGTTAAAGCATATACCAACAAAGAAATTGAAGGCTGCCATATCTCGTTAACATGACCAGACCAGAGCCACAAATATTTGAGCGATTGTAATTAACCTCAGCCAGGTACCAGTTATCAATCCTATCTTCCCAGAACCATCCACGTGGCATTGCACAGTTAACTGCTTATCTACTAGTATTCGACGACTCCACTCCGAATTTCCAAGCCCCAAGAAAAGAGACTAAACAAAGGCCGAGCCTTCCAAGAAAGCAGAAAGTTTTTGCACTTTCTTTTTTCTGGGGTCCTGGAAACTTTGGTTTCCGACTAGTATGGAGACTGGTATAGCTTGCTGTGCTCGTGGAGCTCTCTTGCCTGGTGTTTCTTCGCAACCTTCAAAAGCTCTACTGTCTCCATCCGTTTCTGCTTCCTTCAGCTCGAAGGTATGTGCAAATCACTTGTGTCCTGTCGCTCTTGTGTGCATGCTAATTTTCATGTCAAAATTCGAGCTCATTTTCATGTCAAGATTTCAAGATATGGATCACTTGATTTCTTTATCAACTACGCTTGCACAACTGAACTATAGAGCTTGAATCAGACTTTGATATCCAAGTTATGCAAGCTTTGACATTTTCGTAGTTCTTGGTGAGGCTTGCGAACATCAGAACGGGTGTCTAGTTCATATGACAAGATATTTTGATATGCATATATGTGGAGGGGCCGACTCTAATTAGTAAAACAATGTGTAAATGTGCTTGGCAGAGTCTGAAGTCAAGCTCACTCTTTGGCGAATCATTGCGATTGGTGCCAAGATCGTCACTAAAGGTTTCAAAGGCAAAGAATTCTTCCCTTGTGACCAGATGTGAGATTGGAGATAGCCTGGTAAATCACATATAAGGCTAGTCTTTTTCTTTCACATGATGGGATTGGTTATAACTTTCATATGTAAAAGAGCAATGTCTCTTGCATGATTGTAGGAGGAATTCCTGACGAAGGCAACCCCGGATAAGGGACTAATTAGATTGATGATGTGTATGGGAGAGGCAATTAGGACCATTGCCTTCAAGGTCAGGACAGCTTCTTGTGGAGGAACACAATGCGTTAACTCCTTTGGAGATGAGCAACTTGCTGTGGATTTGCTTGCCAACAAGTTCCTTTTCGAAGTTAGACACGGTTTATGATACAATTTAACAGTGAATTATGGGTTTTATTGCAGAGAAGGGTTCAGAAAAATTTTTGAGGCCCTGATCCTTTTGTTCAATGTTTAGGCCTTGGAGTACTCACACTTCTGCAAATATGCTTGCTCTGAAGAAGTTCCTGAGCTGCAAGACATGGGAGGCCCAGTTGAAGGTCAGTGTTGTTTTACCAGACATGCAATTTACAGGATTATAGCAATGATTAATTAATGTGATTGTAATGATTTAAATAGGTGGATTTAGTGTTGCTTTTGATCCACTGGATGGTTCGAGTATTGTTGATACAAATTTCTCGGTGGGAACCATCTTTGGAGTGTGGCCTGGAGACAAGTTGACTGGGATAACTGGAAGAGATCAAGTTGCTGCAGCTATGGGAGTTTTTGGCCCCCGAACTACCTATGTTCTTGCACTTAAAGACTTCCCTGGAACTCATGAATTCCTTCTTCTTGATGAAGGTGTGCCGTCAATGTTACTAGCATAAAAATAATTCAGTAAGTTTGAATGCACAGTGCACGAATCATTATCATCGGATTGAGACTTTTGGCATTGATTGGTACCGAGAACTTCAATCCCATCATCAAATATGGTGTATCAGCATCCTTATATTTAACCGCATACAAGGAGAGAAGCATTTGCCTAAATGTGCATATTTGTATCTCAAAAAACTGATGTGTGTGGTGCATTGTCCAGGAAAATGGCAACATGTCAAAGAGACACACGAGGTCGGTGAAGGAAAGCTGTTTTCACCTGGAAATTTGAGAGCAACATTTGACAACCCGGACTATGACAAGGTTTCTATTCTAGGTTTTAGTAAACCAAATTGAAAATCATATAACAAACTGGATATTTCTCTAGTTGACTTCTGTATGTTTTTGTTACTTAACAGCTGATAAACTACTATGTAAAAGAGAAATACACCTTGCGATACACGGGAGGAATGGTGCCTGACGTCAATCAGGTCTTTTAAGACTTCTCCATGAACTACAATACAATTGCTAGTTTAGAAATCACAAAGTGATAGATTTGCGTCAATTTAAAAAGTGAAATCTTGTGTGTACTGTGCGCTCGCACTTGTGTTATAATTTTCCTGGAAGACAGGTGCCTAAAACACAATCGATTAAATCTTTTGAGTGCAGATCATTGTAAAGGAAAAGGGTATCTTCACGAATGTGACATCGCCCTCTTCAAAAGCCAAGCTGAGATTGTTGTTTGAGGTAGCTCCATTAGGCTTGTTGGTTGAGAAAGCCGGAGGCTACAGCAGTGATGGATATCAGTCCGTGCTCGACAAGGAGATCGTGAGTCTTGATGACAGAACTCAAGTTGCTTATGGATCCAAGGACGAGATCATCCGGTTCGAAGAAACTCTATATGGCAAATCAAGGCTCAAGGCTGGAGGAGTTCCTGTTGGAGCTGCTGCTTAATTAAGCGACAGTGCTTGTTTTTCCTGGTAGAAAATTTAAGCTGCCTTGAACACAGATTTGTAATGATAGTGCAAGACGAACTCAAATATTTGGAGATTCTTAAAATCATAAAATCCGAACTTTGTGTTAGGTGAAAGATCAATCGCAACCGAAGGCTAATCTTTCCTTGGCATGGCATGTGATGTGATCTCTCTCAATAATAGTAAATTCCTAAGATGGTCAATCACTCTTGGAGTTGTCTCTACTTCCTTGTCTTCTTCTACATACATGATGCCAGTTGCTTTAATGTTTCTTAAAATCCGTCAGAACACATAACAGATTACCAATTAGCTTTAGCTAATTAGTATCAGAGCCTAATGAGTACTTGTTTGATCCAGGATTCGAGTCCTAACTGTGCTGCAGAAGTATGGTGGTTGGGACCTGTTGGCACACAAAGGGCAATTATAGTCCGTCAATTATGTTAATGATCATAGGACAATGTAATCTAAGCAAGATCATGCAATTCTATTAAGGGCCACACAAACCAAATCCTCTATCCAAGCCAGGGGATTTAATTTAAACGCAATCCTCATTGTTTCAGGGCCATTTCAAAGAGTCCAACTTGGACCCTCTCTAGGCTAGCCTGTTTAAGACCCAAGTCATCATCCAGAAGCCTAGCTACTAATATCTGCTATATATCCCAATCACATTTGTATTATTTCGTTTTTCCTTTTTATTTGGAATCTGGTAAGATGAGACAATCCTTTGTTATACTATTGAAAGTACATTGCAAAATTGTACCAAGAAGTTGTTTGAAGGGTAGGTTTCATTTTTTTTTTTTATAATTGAGAAAAAAAAAACAGGTAAAGCGAAGTCAACTGAATATTATCTGTTAAAAATGTTTTTAAATTAATTTTCATATATCAAGATTAATTTTTTTTTGTTTGATAATAAAGGGTAGGTTTATTAAATATTAAAAAAAAATTACTTGATGGAAAATTTGATTTTAGTGAATTTGATGGTATACAACAAAACAAATCCTCAACCTGGTTTCCTTAATTATTAGACAAAGGTTTATTTTTGGCCATCAATGAGAAGGTTGTCGGGTTAAGGTTGATTTTAATAATCAAACTCTATATTTGGTTAATTGGACTTGCTTTTTCACTTTTTTTTTTTAACAATTTTCATATGGAAACTCAAATCTCGTATTCCAAAGTGTAAGAGTAAAAAGTTCATGTGGAAATTGACAAATGCAATCTTAATATGAGACTGAACTAATCAAGATTGCTTTTGGCAATTCAAACATTGTTTCTCTCGTATGAAAAATAAGCCTACTTCATCTCTCATTTTCTAGGTATGCCATTTCCTCCATTTTCTCTCCATCTTTTTCTTAAATTGAAAGGAATTCCTACGGACAAAATTTAGGACCTCTCAAAATGGTGATCGTAATACAATTACAAAATTACGCCCACTTGTGAAAAAAAAAAAACGAGAAAAAGATGAAAAAGAAAAGAAGTGTGAGGTTTGAAATACCAAGATGAAAATGATGCAGGATTTGGAAATTGATGGGCGAACGGAGCCGTCGGAACCCCCCCCAAATTTAATCTTTTCTTGAAGGCGTTTTGTGTACATGAAAGCCATTTCTCAACTATAAAAATCTGTTTTCTTTTTTTTTATTGAACACCTCATATATGCTTATGGACCGGTCACCCACCACCACTATCACAATCTGAGGTTCCTGTAGCTCCCACTCCCTTCTGGAAGGATAGTGGCATCTAGCTTCTTGTGAACTTGTGCTTCCACATGTACAAAAAGCACCATCCTACGAAACAGTTGTGGCACAAAATATGAACCAATTGCATGAGAAAACAAAACATATAAATAATGAGTTTATTGTTAGGAGAAATAAAAGAAATATATATAAAAGGAGTCCATGACTCAATTCTTTAAAATTTTAGATGAGATATAAAACTGAAAATTCTTGAAAAAAATTTTTTTACTCCTTATCAACAACTGACTGCTAGGTAGATTCATTATAATTAATTTAATAAATTAAAAGAATAAAAAATTTAATGCCCTCTTAAATAAATACGCATACAAGTGTATTTATCATAAAAAAAATTATATTATAAGTTTAATAAAAAATAGTATACTCCTTAAAGTATACATTGATGCATATTAATACATTAATAGAGGAAAAAAAATTTTAATGAAGACTTAATTTTAATTAAAAATTTTATACATTTAAATTTTATTATATTTTATTTTTAAATAGTATAAATTAAAAAAATACTTATATTATTAAAATTTTATGTGTGAGTTGTGTTAGGAATTAAAAAAAATAAAAAAAATATACAGAGCCCAATAATCCAATCCTTTTTGAAATGTGACGAGCCCAACATTCATGTCCTTCCCTAGTTTGTGAGACCATGAATAGCGAATGCCTTGTGTTATTAAGGACAACAAGGTGTTTGAAAAGTAGGGGTTGATAATTGGTGTTAATTATTATTTAAAAAATAATTTTTAAAATTAAAAAATAAAAATTATAATATAAAATTATTGTTATAAATATAAAATTTTTTTTAAAAAAATTTCTTTTAATAATTTTACTGTTCTAATAAATTACATTACAGTTAATAAAATTTTAAAGAGTGAAATAATTTAGTGTACATAAAATTTTGCGCTTTTTAATCTAGAACAATGCAAGCCAATCATGTCGGAATTGGGAAACCGGCAAAAAATCATTTCCATGAAATCTTGTCCCGAAATCGAACTTTCGGTAATGTTCTAGGAAATGCCAACAAAAAAAATTTTTAAGGTTGTCTAACGCCCCTTCATAACACAAAGAAACTCAAGATTTAAGAGGTTTCATACTCGAATTAATTCAGGCATTCCTTATACTAGAAGTGGTCTTAAAATACAATTTTATGAGTTAGGTGAGGGCAAATTCCCGTTTTGCATGCTGGGAAGTGGAGTATGAGACTTTAAAAGTAAGGTATCTGTTACTCTGGAGATGGAGAAAGATGCATACATGCAGATGGGCTGTATTTTTCAGCACCCATGAAAGTTTCGGTCAATAGAGGACGGCAGCAGCAGAGGTCTCTAACAAGTAGGTTAGAACACTTTCCAAACGAACGAAGCAACTTTGCGTGCGAAGCAAGAAAATGCCTGAAAGAAAAATACAAATGTGGCTAGGCAATTTTCACTCACCTAACAACTTAAAACGACATTGCAGCACCAAAGACTGATAATGTCCTTTATAAACTTAAGGTGGTCAGTCGCACATTTATGGTTCACAAATTAATAAATAGGGCCAAATAAAAACAAATCAGCATATAGCTAAAGAGAGACAGGGAATTGGTGAACCAGAGAGTAACCAGGAACATTTCAAGAATATGGACTCTTGGCCCAGAGGAATGCTGCTTTTGATCTCCTTCTTCCTTCCGGCATTGGTTCAGTCTTCGGTTCGTCATTATAATTTCACTGTAAGTACTGATA
>STGP01015931.1:0-10350 GCA_004918865.1 Caryocar brasiliense | reverse complement strand
AAAAGTTAGCTAAGGTTTGACCTTTGACAGCCTTTTGAGGAAGAAAAATAATCTTAAACTCTAATAATAAAATAGCCCACTTTTTTTGTCTTTCAGAAAGGATTGGCCTTGAAATAGTGTAACTTAATGGATACACTCTTGATATAAAGTATATTATATACACAAGCATAAAATGCCTTAATTTCTTTGATACAAAGATGAGGGTAAGACAAATCTGTTCAGTGGGAGGATATTTTAGCTCCACTCCCACCAATGTATTGCTTATATAATAAAGCACATTTTCATTTCCTTCCTCATTAGATTAAGCAAGGAAAGCACCTAAAGAATTCTCTTATACTGAAATGTAGAGAATAAGAGGTTTCCATCCAATAGATGCTTTCAATACTAGTGCATTTGACAAGTATTTCTTAATGCTTTAAAAAGTATTCTGACATGTATCATCCCATTCAAATGGAACATCTTACTTCATCAATCTACTAAACGATTGACAACGTCCAGTAAGATTGGAGATAAATCTTCGAATGTGAGCGAGCCTTCCTTATAAACTTTTCAATTCATGTAAATTACTTGGTTCAGGCATGTTGATTGTGGCATTAACCTTGGATTAGTTAATTTCAATTCCACAATGCCTAACAATAAATCAAAGAAATTTTCCAAAAGCAACTTTAAAGGCATATTTGGATGGATTCATCTTCAATTCGAACTCACAGAGTCTCTTAAAGACATTATATAAATCTTGTAAGTGATCTTCTCGATTTTTGCTTTGCACTACAAGATCATTTACATAATATTCCACCTTTTTATACATTAAATCATCAAAAATCTTTTGCATAACACATTAATCAGTGGCTCCAGCATTTTTTAATCCAAAAGGCATTACTTTGTAACAAAATATTCCTTTTGGAGTACGGTATGCTATAAGTTCCTCATCCTTAGGATTCATCCGAATATGGTTGTATCCAGAAAATCCATCTATGAAAGATAATGCTCTATGACTTGTTGTTGTATCCACAGTGAGTTCCGTTATTGGAAGAGAAAAGTCATCTTTCAGACAAGCTTTATTCAAATCCCACAAGTCTACACAAACTCGAATTTGTCCATTCTTATTTCTTACAATAACAATATTTGCTATCTAAGTTGGATAGTTTATTTCTCAAATAAATCTAGCTTCAATGAGTTTATTGACTTCATTTTTTATTTATGGAACTAATTCTGAGTGAAATCTTCTTTGAGCTTGTTTCACTGCAAAAATGGTACACAACCACCTTTGATTTCGTTTAAGCATTTCCTTATACGATTAAGCAAAGATATCTTTATACTATTCCAACAATTTTGTATATTATTCCTCTTCTTGTGGACTAAGAAAAGTACTAACAAAAATTGGTCTTGGATCATTTTTTGTTCCCAAATTTAACTATTTCAACTTATGCACAGTAGCTTACCCCCTTCTTCAAACATTGAAGGTGTAGGCTCAAGTTCTTCTTCTGTGAAAGACTGTTCGGATTTTGAATCAGAGTCAGATGATTCCTCGACTGTAATATGGTCCACATATGCAATCATGGCGCCTTTTTGCTTCTTATGACGCCAATATTTACAGCCTTTTTCCTTTTTCTTCTCCTTTTATGATTTTGATATAACTTTAGGTCCAATTGGAGAAAATACTGATTTTTTCTTTAAAGGATTCTCTTGATTAGAGGTTGAAGGTCAACCTTCCAAATGATAATTGGTAGATGGATTTTCACCTAACCTTTTAAAGATGGAAACTCTAACACTTTTTTCTTGAATCCATTCAGAAACAAAAGGCCTTTGTGGGATTTCCTTAATCTCTAACTTTATAAATTTTATTCATGATCGGATTTGTGGAAGCTTTTCTAAGCTTTATCCAAGTTAGAAATTTTGGTTCATATCCTAATCCATATTTTGGAACTAGAATGGATAAACCTTTTGATGAAGATAAGAACCTCTTCCATTATAGAGAATAGAATTTAAGTTTCCCAATTCTCTAGGTTCTCTTTTCCCATAACCAACATTTTCAAAGAGTCTTGACCTTAGGGTCAAACCATCCTTTGAAATTTTGTTCTTTTTGTTGCAAAGTTTGGGCTTTTATCTTTTCTTTTCCACAAGACTCAAAAGTGGACAATTTTGACATGCCCAGAATTAAAAATTGCAAACATTCTTTAAACGTGGACTTAGAATCTGACAATTGATTTTGAATTTGTGAACTAGTACCACATATGGAATCACTGTCATTAGACTCAGGAACCATTTTTGAAAGATTTTTAGAAGAGAAATCTTCATCAAAACAGAATTTTGCATCTATAAAATGAGATTCCTCTTTAGTAAATGGTTGAGTCTCAACTTTCACACATTTTACTTCTCCATTTTGAATGTACTTAAAACATTAGTCCCATGATGACAAAATAACACCATTTTCATGTAACCAAGTGTGCCTGAGAAGTAACTCATATAATGTCTTAGCATCAATAACGTAAAAAAGAGTGGAAGACACCAGCTCTCCTATCACCATTTTCAATCGAATCATTCTGATAGATCTTTACCCTTTTTGGTTGAAAACTTAGATCGTCATCTCGCTTTTGTAAAGTTTATTTATAGCAATCCTAAGGTTTTTCATGGTTCAGATTGGTAAAATATTTGCTGTAAAACCATCATTAACCAAAATCTTGGAAATTTTATGTTCTCGGATATATCCACTATCATAAAGGGGTTTGTTTTGTAAGCAAGATCCAAGTAATGAGTTATCATTAGTAAAGGATATTGTTGTCAAATAATCCTTCTGATAACTTGAATATGCTTGAATGAACAACTTATTCTTATGACTTTGTAGATCAATCAGTGTTTGAACCATAGCCAAACGGACTTCTAAAGGAAGAGTTAATAACTTGGATAAGTCCACATTAGAAGGAATGTTTTTAAGTTATTCAATAGATTTATTCTTGCCATCTTCTAGATCTTCTTCAGCTCCAATAGCATTACAAGTTTGACATTCCTCTTGGAAGAAAGTTTGAGGAAAATATTCCCTAAGCATTATAGGATCAAGAATGTCTTGAGTGAATTCTTCTTCCACCTTAATAGGTCTTGGACGTCTTTTTTTTTTTAGACTTTTTCCGAGTCTTTCTTTTTGGTTTAGCATTCTTAGCCTAGACGTTCATTGATGTTGAAAATTTTCATGGACTTGGATTCCATTTACAATGCTTCACGACTATCCATTCATTTTGATCTTTATTCAAGAGATCTAAAAGAGTTTTTTTTGAGGAAATCCATCTAAATGGTGGGATTTCTAAATTTTGTCCCAAAGTCAGATAAAGTTTGTGAATGTAACCTTTTACTTTTTGTTGACTTTCTATATTTTTTATTTTTACAAATGAATGTTGACCACCCGTCACTAACTTCGTTTTTAAACTCAAAGTTGGACATCCAATCCTCTAACTTATTAGTTATGAGTTTATATAGTGTTGGCCAGTTTGGAACTTGTAGTCTTGGCATTCCAAAATAAGCATATTGTACAGTTGTTTCCCCAGTAACAATAAATTCAACCGGAATTGCTCCTTCTAGTAATTGAAGGCCTATCTCTATTAGTTTCATAGGAGATGATGCCCTTAGAACTTGACCCAATAGTGGAACTTCATTCTTGAAAAATGGAAATGGATCAAAAGATCCACAAGTAATCATTGTAAAATCTACTATATTTTCTTCCCACAGTCTAATTTGATTTTATTTTCATTGTTTAAACGAACAATAAGATCTTTTAGAACAAAATTTTTTTCTAAAGGATAACTAATTGTCCAATGAAATTTGCAATATTTCGGATGATCAATCCGACCAGTTTCTTGTGATCGTTTTGGAGTTGGAGTTGAATTAACTTCTGTTCAAGAAGTTGATCAATGACTCTAGAGACCCTGAAATTAAAGAATGGATACTCCTTCGATTCTAACTCTTTCAAACTGATGTTTTTCTTATGCTGATTTCGAGTTACAAAAGGCTTAGATTTTGAGTCCTCCTTTGGACGTGACTTAGATTTCTGGAAAAAAATCTTTCCTGGAGCAGTTGTGATAGTTATAGACTCTTTGGCCTTTTCAGCTTTTGGATTTTTCTTGACCTTTTTCTTAAGGTTTTTCTTTTCAGTTGGAAAGTAACTTCCATAACTTTCGATTTGGATTTCCAAATCATAAGCCCCTGTGGTGAGTTCTTCAAAAGAATGTGCCATATTGGCTTGAAGATTGTATAATAGTCCCCAATGCATTCCTTAAACGCGCATTGATGCATTCATTATAATTAAGCATAAGATTTCTCTAGTGCTAAATATAATCTAAAATAGGTTCATCTTTTCGCTGTTTTGTTTTTATTAGCTCTGGAAGGCTGACTGTCCGCCTAGTGCAATAAAAGTGAGTGAGGAATTCTCGTCAAGTTGATCCCAATTATCAACGGATCCAACAAATAAATCCATATAATACTTAAAGGCAAAGCCTTTTAAAGAGCAGACAATTTGCTTGACTATAAGGCCTCCAAAGGTTCTAGTATTATTACATGTCTCAATAAAATGAGCAACATATTACTTGGGATTGCCTTTTCCATCAAATTGTTGGAATTTTGGAGGCTAATAACCAAAACGTATCCATATTTCATCAATCTTGAGACTATATGGTTTTGAGTAAACCAGAGATGATTATGGAGCACCACTATATTGTTTTATTATAGTGTCTGCAATCATGTGTTGAAGTTGCTGAATAGAAAGAGAAGCAATGAACAATTAAGTGGTATCACGTAAAATATTTTGTGCCACAGTCCACTTATGCTGCTCTTGTTTTTGTTGTTCCAGGACATTTGGAACTTCCATTTTTTTTGTTCTAGAAGGATTTGGGATTTCTTGATGATTTCCAATAGGTGAAGGATTTTGATTCTCCATACAAGTCACGAGACTCGCGATTTGGTTATCCTTTCTTCAAGTGATTTGTGAGATTTTCGATGGTAAGAGCCATTTACCAGATTTGGTCATTTGATGTAGAAGTCACTTCCATTACCATTGCTGGTATGTGAGATTCCTCAGAGGAAGTACAATCCCCCCATCTCTTTTATGAAAGGTTTACAGATGTAGATCCAGACTCAAATTCTAGACTTGAAGATCTAGAAAGTGATTTTTCATCCACCGTTCCAGGAGAACGTGGATTAATTTTTTTCTTAAATTTAAGGGACATATCTTTTCCTTTATTTAAAATTTTCTCAATGGTGAAACCACCTGAGATTTCCAATTTTTGGTCCTAACACAAGTGGTTGGAATGATTTCTTTTGGAATTTGTGATGTCTCCTCAGAAGAAGTCACTACTTCCATAGTTTTCTTGGTTGCCATAAACGTTTGTAGTAAAGGAACTTGAAGTTTTCTTTGATCGAAATATGAGAGGAAGAGAGAGTCCCCAATCTGGTGCACCAAAATTTGTAGAAACAAAAAATTGGAAATTGTATTAATTCCTCAAGATTTGTTACAAATACAAATTGAATTTAATTATAATGAAAAACTCTCTTGATGATCCTCTGATTATAACCTTTCATGAGGACTTGAACTTGATCTTGGCTTGGAACTTGGACTTGATTTGGAACTTGAACTTGAAATTTGATTTGGATTTGGAGCGTACAAAGGCTTCTATTTTATTTTTTAAAAATCTTTTCCTCTTTTTATTTTTTTTACCTTCCTGAAGAATGTATTTATAGGTTGATATAAGATAACTGCCATGAGCAGTTAATTATTTATAGATTTGTGCTTAATATTGGTAGGCTTAAAAAGTAATTTTTAAAATAGGCTTTGAAGATTATTTAAATAGACCTAAACTTAAAACAGGCCTAAAATTTATTTAGACCCATTAAAATTTATCTATAACCATCGTTAATATTAAGTGCCAATCATCGACAATGGTGCCAAAAACTTGATTGGTGTTTCATAAGTATACGGAGTCGACAAGTAATAAAGTGATGAAAAAATATCGTTCTTATGAGGATTGAGTTAATTACCAAAGATATACGTACCCTTGTATTATTTAAACTATCGATTCAGAAAATTAATTAACTAAAATTAATAAATGAAATGAAAGTATGATGGACAACCAAGAACAGAAAATAGTTTAAGTTGACAATTACGAAAGATTAAGGTGTCTTGGCTTTGCTAATCCTATCTTGATTTTATTCATCTATCCAATAATCAATTTAATTAATCATTGTAGGGAGAAAAATATTAAAATTAACTACCCTTTTTCATTGGCATAACTAAGTTATCGTCGATGGCTATTACAACCTCACATAGTAATCATTGTAAATCACTATAACTGATTCATGATGCTTTGTGATTATCGACTTAGATTAGATTAACAATCCTTGATTAACCTAAATGCTCCCATAAGTTAAAACCTTTCTTTCTAGTGATTATTAATCTTTTGACAATCTATTGTTATTGGTTGGTTACTAACGTTTCTTCTCAATCCCCCTAATAATTGTATCAATTAAAGAACCTGTAGGGATGAAGTATTAAGCACAACAATAGAAAATTGCAATATTGAAAACAACTAAATAAACAACTCAAATCATTCAAAGTTTAACTACATCAAGAGCCCCAATAACAAGTTTAACTATACATAATGTGGATAACAATCATTATGTTCAAAGTCATCAGTCATCATCATCATCATAATAATGAAGATTGTAAGAACAAATGACTAAGAATAAGTGATAACATAAAACTATATGGAATCCTATGGAGATCGCCTTTGTCTTCCCATCTTGAATCTATGCCTCTTTTTCTGTTTTCGTGAAGCTTTAGAGGGTAATTTAAGAGAGCTAAGTCATGTCTATTCTATCTTGGGTAGCTCCCTTTCCAAAAAAGAAGAGACAAAGCTTTTAAAGTGAGAAAAATCTGACTCATTGTTCAAACATGGTTAGGCCATATTTTCACACCAAAAACACGGGTTGGCCGTGTTTTACTTTTTTTGGCAAATGAAACAGTTTTTTTTCCTTTTTTTTTTGGGAAAACATAGCTTGGTTGTGTTTTTCATATCAAAAACACAGCCTGGCCATGTTTTATATTTTTCATTTCGGTTCGTCGTGAAAAACACACAAAGGCGTGCAGGGCGTGTTTCTTGATTTTTGCTTGATTTTCTCCATTTCCTTGGCCTTCTCTCACTCTATTTGATCCATAATTTCTTGACCTCATTGCTAAATAGATTTAGACTTAAAAGAGTACAAGAAAGAGCTAACATAAGCTTAATTCTTTACATTCAATCATATAGCATGAAAATAACGAAAACTAAATAAGACCACTAAACATTATACATGAATTCTAACAAAAGTATATGCAAATAGACCCATAAAATAAGGTATATTTCACCTCTATCAGAGCCTACCATATAATTTGTCAACACCCACAATATTACCATTGAAGTAAATATTGTAAACATCATATTTAAACTCAAAATAATATCCATTTTTTGACAAAACGGAAATAGAAATGATTTTTCTGAAACCTTTAGCAAGTACAATACATAACTTAAAAACAATTAATAATGCAACTCCAAGAGTAAAGAAATCGATCCCACAGTTTTAGTGGCAACACTACCTCCATTGCTAACTCATAGGATCACCTAATCATGTCCAAGGAACCCGTCCACTACTAGTTCCTGCATAGAGGTACAAATATTAGAACTTGCACCAATATTAAAAACCCAAGAGCTATATGGAGTAATAGAATCAATATAACAAGAGATGGAAATACCTTCACCAGATTTGCCCTTTTCTTTCTTTTCTTTTAGACTCTATAGGAACTTCAAGCAATTCTTCTTCCAATAACTTTCTTGCCCATAGTTATAACACTTACTTGGGCTAACAACAGTGGACACCTTCTTATCTTTTTTGATGTCTTTACCAATAGCTTATATGGCGGGTTTCCTCCTTTTGCCTTTTTTCTTTTTCTTCTTTTTACTTAAAGAAGTAACAAGGATGACCTCTTTCCATTTGCACTTGCCATATCCTTTTGGGCTGTGACAAGTAGATTAAGCAATTCACCCAAAGTACACTCAATCTTGTTCGTATGAAAATTCATTCAAAATTGAGAGAGAGAGAGAGTTGGGAAGAGAGAGCAAAATCAAATCCGTCTGAAGGCCAGTATCTATGGGGAAATCAAGACTCTCTAATTGCTTAATGAGCCATATCATCTTATGCACATGTGTGCCAACATCTGACCCTTCAGACATTTTCAGCTTAAAAAGCTGCTAGCACAGCTCAAATCGAGCCATCCTACTTTGCTTCCTATATAACTCACGATGATGGAAGATGATTTGCCTAGCACTAATCATCGGCTCATGTTACTTTTGCAACTTATTAGTCATTGATGCTATTATATAGCATGTCGCTTGAAAATCATCAGCCTTCTATTTTGCCAAGGCATCTTGTTCTTCTTTTGGGGCCTTTTTATAACAAGGAGGGTTCATTTTCATTTCTCAAAATAATCTATAGAAAATAATAAGATTATTAGTGAGTGTGATGTGAACTAAACACCATAATGATTGTGGACTTTTAATCAATATGGTCTTTGTTGGAGTGGCATGGTGGAAGCAAATCTAATTAACATAATCAAATCCATACAAGCATACATTTATAGTTCGTAATAAAAACAAAATCTCAGCCTTATTTAGCATATGGGTATTTAAAAATCAACACATCTATAAGGGGTTAAGAAAAGTTACCCAAATGAGAGCTTGTGCATGAACTATTCAAGCTCTCTAAGTGTAGAATCTCTAGTTTATGCAACGGAATTTTACCTAGCCATAGACGATGACCCAAGCTCCTTTTCCATCTCCAAAATAAAGCTCAAAGCTACCCAAACCATAGAGGATCGATAGGATATGGGTTAAGGTTTGTTTTAGGTGACTAGATAATGATTTTGGTGAGAGAAGAAAGGTGTTATGTTGGCGTGTTGTGGGAAAAACGGGATTGTGCCACTTAGAGCTATCTCCCTCTCCACTTGTTGGTTCTTAGAGAGCGAGACACTCCTTTTCCAATCCTTGGTGATGACTCAATGCTTTTAAAGAACTCCAAAGATTATGAGATGTCTTCCTAAGCCCTAATGAGCCTTAGGCCCATGGACTAGCCCAAACTTGTTCTCCAAGAGAACACTTTCATAGGTTTGGTCCATGGCTGGCCTATTTATGGACTTGGCACTAATATAAGTGCCACCCAATTAACCCATACTCAAATTAAATGGTTCTCCAATAGGTCCACTTAATAGCACACAAATTTCCCATTCCAACATAATTTTTATGTAAACAATCTTACCTTAAACTTCAATTAATTAATTAAGATCAATGACCAAATAATAATTTCAATATTTACGATTTCCGTAAGTACATACTACATGGTCTTACTATAGTCTTCAATTAATTAATTACGTCCAATGACCAAATAATAATTTTAGCACCTATAATTCCTATAAATATATATTATATGGTCTCATCATGGACTCCAATCAATAAATTAAGTCCAATGACCAAATAATAATCCTAGCATTTATAATTCCTATAAATGCATATTATTTAGTCTCACTAATTCCTTGAATTTGATTTATGGATGTGCTAGTATCGATGCAAAATTAATTACAAATCAAATTTCAAATAAATTACTATTTAAAACACCACAACTAAAATTAATTCACCCATGGCTAAGATAAAATCCTTGTGGTGTGACTTACTAGGCTGATTACTAATTGGCAATGAGATTATAATGTCAATGCCTATGACAATATCAGAATCAACCTTTCCACACCTTAAGTGAACTTCCTAAATTACCTTGGTTCTTATAAGTCAAGATTGATATCTAGCACAATATATCGGGATTACCCAATTAGTAATGAATGTATGACACAGTTACCATATTCTCACGAACCAATATCATAATTACCGTGCACTTGAATTCCTTCATTAAAGATCCCGACCTTGCCAAAGGTTATAGTAAATGTTAAACCCTTATAGGTAAGACCATGTAGTTTTTATCTAAAACCCTATTCTTGATTATCATTGACTTCAATCGGAAAACCAATCCATTTAAGTCAACACACTCTAGCCAAGGATTTACTTATTAAAAATGTCCAAAAGCTATAAGACCTTAACTTCATTTACAGCAAGGTAATAAATCCCTTCTTGATGATCATGTTCCGCTATACATAACTAATTAGGGCCACTATATACCGATACTCAAATTTGACTAAAACAAGTATATAAGAAGTGATAAACCCTAACCACCTATGTATAAGATAACCCTGTCATCTAAGGTCTAAGGATTATATGCACCATTATGATC